>PVJS01029815.1:0-24520 GCA_004027185.1 Glis glis
GGAGGTGAGGCTCCAGAGAGGCTGTGGAGGTAGAGGAGGAGACACACAGTACTGCCTCGAGGCATAGAGGCATGGAGGCGAGGCTCCAGAGAGGCTGTGGAGGTAGAGGAGGAGACACAGTACTGCCTCGAGGCACGGAGGCTTGGAAGTGAGGCTCCAGAGAGGCTGTGGAGGTGCTTGGAGCTGTGGGAGTGGGCAGATGAGTGAAGTCAGACCACCCTTGGACCTGATGCTTTGGAATAGGAGCTGTATGTATTTGAAAATTTAAAAACATATGGCACACTGAAATAAGACTTTCTTGGCATACTATTTGTACTTTTAATAAGAACAAAAGTGTCCTTTTTCCTCATAACTGGAGGAGGTCAAAGGGGCTGGGGATGCGGAAGCTCAGTTCTAAGCAGCTGTCTCTGAGCTGCACACAGCAGGGTGCTTGACTCTCCTTCCAGGAAGGAGCCTTGCTTGTGATCTGAATGTGTGTGGTCAGCCCCATGGGGGAACCAGTTGGACAAACAAGTATACCCACTCAGGAAATACCCCACACCAGTGACACAGTGGCCTTTCTACAGTGGCTGCTAACACCTGACATTCCACTTATCCCAAAGCTGAAGGCATCGCAGCTAATGCCAGAGCAGAGTGCAGCCATTGGGAGGGGGCTGGTGCGGGCCTTCTCCTCTCTCTCTCTCTGCATTAAAAAAAAAAAAAAGATAAGAAAAAGGGTTCTTAGAGCTGGGCATGGTGGTGCATTGCATGCCTGTAATCCCAGTACTTGGGAGGCTGAGACAGGAGGATTGCAGGTTGGCAGCCAGCCTCAGCAATTTAGTAAGGCCCTCCGCAACTTAGTGAGACCCTGTTTCAAAAATAAAAAAAGGGCTGGAGATGTAGCTCGGAGATAGAATGCCCCTGGTTTCAATCCCCAGTACCACAGAAATAAAAAATAGAATAAAAAGAGAGAGAGAATTTTTCTTGAACTTTTTATTGGCATTTTTTGATTTTCAACTATTTCTCTTTCTCCTTTGTTTTAGTGTCTGCCGATACTTTTGGATAACAAACTGAGCCACCCACTAATAGAACAGCTTTTGCCAGCACTCAGGTACAGTCTCCATGACAATTCTGAGAAAGTGAGAGTGGCTTTTGTGGATATGCTGCTGAAAATCAAAGCTGTGAGAGCTGCAAAGGTAGGGTAAATAGGATTTTCCTTATTGAAGATATGAAATAAATAGGCACATTTGTTTTCATCCAACAGAAAGACAAAGTAACTTTCATTTCAAGAGTCTTAGTAATCACATTGTAACCAAATTGATAACTGGTGTATTTGAGCAATCCTTTGTGTCTTGAAATTAGACCCCCCCTTACATTGTTTATCATGTGAAAAGTGTTTATTGAAATTATCAATGTAATAATTAAATACTTGGCACCTAGTAAGCGCTTAAGTATTCCTTGGGAAGGTTGGCCTGAGGCCTTGCTTTCACAGGGGAAGCGGGAAGGTGTGCATGCATCTTGTAATAAATGTGCTCTTGCACATTGTACAAACTTGAGGTGATTGTCCTCTCCCAGCTCCAGGTCTGAGGAATTTCTTGCTCAAAATGTTGGTTGTAATGTTCTTGGCTTCACTGTTATTTGGTAACACTGTGAACTTTCTCCTTCCATGTAACAGTTCTCAGAAATTACCTTTTTTTGGTACTGAGGATTGAACCTAGGGGCGTTCTGCCTCCGAACCACCTTATGCCCTTTTTATTTTGAAACAGGATCTTGCTAAGTTGCTGAGTCTGTCCTTGAACCTGCAGTCCTGTCTCAGCCTCCCAAGTACTGGGATTACAGGCTTGTGCCACCAGGCCTCGGCAGAAATTTACTTTAAGACATCACTTTGTTCTGCTACAAGATTTGGAAACAACCTGACACATCCGCCAGTGTAGGGTCAGCTAGACAGATGTGTGTATTCATATGAGAAATTATTCTGTGGGGCTATAAAAGAACAAGGAGGTTCTCTTTGTGGGACTTCTGTGGAAATAACTCTAAGAGCCGGGCGTGGTGGTGCACGCTTGTAATCCCAGTACTTTGGGAGGTGGAGACCGGAGGATCCAGGTTCGCAGCCAGCCTCAGCTCTCTCTCTCTCTCTCCTTGTTTCTCTCTCTCTCTCCTTCTACTTAGTGAGGCCCTCCGCAACTTCATGAGACCCGGTTTCAAAATAAAGTATAAAAAATAGGGCCGGGGGTGTAGTGCGGAGGTAAAATGCCCCTGGGTTCAATCCCCGGTACGGCAAAAAAAAAAAAAAAAAAAAAGAAATAACTCTAAGATATATAATTAAAAATCCAAGTGTAGAGGTGTCTGTATTGTGTGACCTGCAGTATGAAATGGGGAACTCCTGTGTATGTATATGTTTGCTCAGACATGTATAAAATATCTCTGGAGGAAAATAAGATTTTAAGAACCATTGCCTGAAATGGGGCAGATGGCTGTCCAGGGCAGGGGATGGAGAGCCTTTGTCACTGTAGAGGACATGTGTGTTAAAAAAACAACATTTTGAGTGATCTATATAGTATGTCTTGGTGTCATACCCAGTTGAGTTACCTTGGAGCTTTTATTGAAAATCACTAATTGCATGTGATCCATTTCTGAACTCTGTACTGTTCTGTTCACCCGTTTATGTGATCATATTCAGTACCATGCTTTCCAGGTTATTATAGTTTTATAGTAATTATTGTAATGCAAGTTTTCCAGCTTTGTTCTTTTTCTTTCAAAACTCTGGCTAATTTGTGTGTGTGTGTGTGTGTGTGTGTGTGTGTGTGTGCTAGGGAGTGAACCCAGAGGCATTCTACCTCCAAGTTACACCCCCAGCCCTTTTTGTTTTCAAACAGGGTCTCCCTAGGTTGCTGAGGGTCTCACTAAGTTGTTGGCCTTGAACCTACAATCCTCCTGTCTCAGCCTCCCAAGTACTGGGATTACAGGCATGTGCCACCACCATACCCGGCCTATGGCTGTTTTAGGTCCTTTGCATTTCAATATACATTTTTGAGTCAGCCTGTCATTTTCAACAAAAAAGCTGGCTTCAGTTTTGATTGCTTTTTTTTCTTTTCCTTTTTTTGTGGTACCTAGGATTGAACCCAAGGACATTCTACCTCTGAGCTACACCCCCAGCCCTACTTTATTTTTTATTTTGAAACAGGATCTCACTAATCAGTGGAGGGCCTCACTAAGGTGCTGAGCCTGGCTATGAACCTTCAATCCTCCTGTCTCAGCCTCCCAAGTACTGGGATGACAGGTGTGCACCACTGCTTGCCTTTGTTTCAATAGTGTATTGAAGCTTTAGTTCTGAATCTCAAGGGGACAGTTTTGACTTAGGACTGTGTTTGAGGTGTAAATATGTTTGCAAAGGATTACCAAGGTCATGGCTGGTGAGGAATGGAGGTAGCAGTGATTTTTTAGTTTATTAATGGGATCTGTCCAAGAGAACTGGGGAGGCATCAGGTAAGACAGAGACAGAGGTCTGTAACTGATGCGGGGCTGCATGTCAGAGCAGAAGAGGGAAGGGAATGTCCTGTGGGCATCTCAGTGCTGAGGTCTGTGGAGGTGTGCTGTGGGCACAAGCTGAGGTGGCGTGAGTGTGGGGAGGCAGGCTAAGAGGAAGCATGCTGTTGTAGCTTTAGGGACGTGGGTGTTATGTTAGTAACAGACATGTAAACCTTGTGGAGGGTTTTCTGCATCTCCTTTTAGAAGGAATAAGAGTTATGCTATTCTTCTCATCTCCTTTGGCGCAGTGGTCAGGAGAGGCCCTTCTGCTTGGGCACGGTGGTCAGAGTGTGCTGTGTGCCTCTGGCCGTGACAGGCAGCGTGGCAGGGCAGCCTTTGGGGCCTGGTGCTTGATGACTCAGAGCCTCCATTTCTCATATGTAAAATGGGTTGTTGTGAAGTTACAATAAAGGGTGACACAGTTCATTGCCAGGCCGTTTACCAAGTGTCTGTTGCTGTTAAAAGTTAATAACCCATCTGGACTGACTCATGGGCCAAGGTGTGTGTGTGTGTGTGTGTGTGTGTGTGTGTGTGTGTGTGTGTGTAGGCAGGAAGAGGTCGTGTGTGTGTGTGTGTGTGTGCGTGTGTGCGCGTGTGCGCTTGTGCGCGCGCGCGCGCGTGTGTGTGTGTGTGTGTGTAGGCAGGAAGAGGTCCAGGTAGAGAGATGGAGGTGGAGGAGTTTCAAACAGTCCTGGCATTTGGTATGCAAACAGTCCTGGCATTTGTCCCTCGTTCTCTTGAACCCTGAGAGCACTGCCTCGACTCTTCAGGGAGATTCTTAGCCCTTCAGGCAGGTTGTTGCTTGAGTTAGTGGAACATTCTGGTCCGCGCTACTGAGGGCCGAGTGATGGATGGGAACCACAGCTCCATGCTCTTTCCTGTAGCTGCCTGAAGCACTGGGGCGAGGCCTTGTCTCCCCAGTACCAGGGTCTAAGTGTCCAGTGGGATTTGGAGTTAGCTATTGAAGTAATGATGGTGTCCAGTTTCGCAGACATTTCATCCAAGTTGAAGGTGTAAATGCGTCCATTTGAATTTGCAATACGAGGCCGTTATGACGTTGGCAAGAACAATGTCAGTGAGGTTAGAAACCAGGTGGCTGGACCGACGTGGAGGTGAAGCCGGAGGGCAGAGCGCCTGCCATGCTCAGGAGTAGGTCAGCCCACAAGAGGAAGGAGGCAGAGCCTGGAGACAGAAGACTCAGGTAGAGCTTGTGTGTGGGTTTGTTGTGTTAGGGGTCAGAATGATGTGAAATATTCAAATGCTGATGAGAAAGAGCCATTGAAAAATACCATAAAGAGAGATTGATCTTTAGATTGAGGCCCTTGAGAAAAAGCCAGATCCAGGTGTCGCCCCTACGCAGGTGAGGAGGCTGACATGGAGCAAACCTGGGGCAGAGTTTGAACATTCTGAGTGAAAATCTGCTTTCTTCCTATTCTATATTTCTCTCATCTTGAATTTATTTTCTTTCTTTGTGTGTGTGTGTGTGTGTGTGTGTGTGTGTGTGTGTGTGTGTGTAACTGGGGCATTCTAACTCTGAGCTATACCCTCAGCCCTATTTTTTATTTCAAAACAGGTTCTCACTAAGTTGCAGAGGGTCTTGATAAATTGCTGAGGCTGGCCTCGGACCTGAGATCCTCCTGTCTCAGCCTCCCAAGTACTGGTAATACAGGCGTGTGCCACCACTCCCGGCTTGTCTTGAATTTCTTGCTCAGAAGTTTGGTGTTTTCCGTAGGTGACTTTAAATGTTTCTAGTGGAGGGACAGTCTGATCAGTTCTGAGTCTAACAGGTTGCCTGGCACTTGAAGTGGGCTGGAGGAGGGAGTGGCAGGCAAAGCGGCCAGGCTGTGGCATGTGTGATAACAGGGCTCTGGCATTGGAGAGGAGGTCGGCTCACTGTCAAAGGGTTAGCCAGGCAGTCTTGGGGTGTTCAGGAGGGATACCCCTGTCTCAAAGATAGTGGGTGTTCATGTCAAATCTGTTACACATTTTTAAAATTTACTTTTCACACTAAGAGGCCAAAGGTATGGCTATTAACAAATGTAAAAATGGTTAGACTGATAACCATGGGTATAATTTGAGAATTACTATAGATTAATCATGGTGCTAAATAATTATAACTGGTCTTCCCACAATCTTATACTTGGCTACCTAATACATTAGTATTTCTTTTTCTTTTTTTTTTTTTTTTTGCGGTACTGGGGATTAAACCCAGGGGAATTCTGCCTCCAAGCTATACCCTAATTTTTATTCTTTTTTTTTTTGCGGTATCAGGGATTGAATCTAGGGGTGTTCTACCTCCGAGCTTCACCCCTGGCCCTATTTTTTATCCTTTATTTTGAAACCGGGTCTCACGAAGTTGTGGAGGGCCTCACTAAGTAGCTGAGGCTGGCCGCGAACCCGGATCCTCCGGTCTCAGCCTCCCAAGTACTGGGATTATAAGCATGCGCCACCATGCCCAGCTACATTAGTATTTCTTAAAATGTAGATTTATCAACTTAGTGAGGCCCTGTTTCAAATTAAAAAATAAAATGGGGCTGAAGGTATAGCTCAGAGGTAGAATGTCCCTGGGTTCAATCCCTAGTACCACACACACAATACAGATTTATTAATTATGTTCTTCACAGAAAAGTAATAGATTCTAAGAGTCATTTGAAATGAATTTTCTTGGATATAAAACTTAGTTCTCCTTTGGCTATATTCTGGAAGCTTTCCTTAAGTAGTTTTCAGGGTTATAGGAATGATTAACAGGGCGCATTGGCACACGCCTGTAATCTCAGTAATTGGGAGGCTGACATGGGAGAATGCAGGTGCAAGGCCAGCGTGCAGTTACTTAGACCCTACTTCAAAATAAAATATAAAATAGGGTTGGGGTGTACCTCAGAGGTAGAACGCCCCTGGGTTCAATACTTAGTAGCACACACACACACAGGTGATAGGAATGATTGATGGTTTCCTTCTACACGTGTGCTTTTCATAGTTTTGGAAAATATGCCCCATGGAGCACATTTTGGTTCGTCTGGAAATGGATTCTCGACCCGTGTCGCGGCGTCTGGTGAGCCTCATCTTCGATTCTTTCCTGCCTGTGAACCAGCCGGAGGAGATCTGGTGCGAGCGCTGTGTCACGTTGGTCCAGATGAATCATGCAGCTGCCAGGAGGTTCTATCAGTACGCCCACGAGCACACTGCCTGCACCAACCTAGGTCTGGAACTCTACTGCTGTTCAGTTCCTGTCACCTTTCTCCCCCAAAGTATAGTGTGTGTTATATATGTTCAGTATTTGTCATTTTAATCAGCTTCATGCTTTAGTGTGTTTTTTAATGATTTCCTTAAAAATAATACTTTCAGCTATTTGGGATTTTAATGTTCTTATTAGAAAGTTAATTTTGTAGAAGAAACACATGTTAATTGTTGATTACCTTAAACATTTTAGCAAAACTTATCCATGTCATTCGCCACTGCTTAAATGCCTGCATCCAGAGGGTTCTGAGAGAGTGCCAGGAGGACCCAGAGGAGCGGGAGAAGGAGAACGTGAGTGTGAGTGACCGCTCTTACCTCCCTGCTCGAGAAAGGCAAAATGCTGTTATGTTGGGGCTATTCTTATTTTCCATTTGTTCTTTTAGTAATGGTATTTAAATTATTTTGGGAGATCATAAATAATGGTTTTGAAAGAATTGCTGTATGTCTCGTATAGTTTATTTTAGAGTCTGGGTGGGATTTAATACAAAAAAACCCATTCTATTGGTAGCACCTTTTCCCAGATTCCCTTCGCCCTAAGCTTCTCTGTGTTTTGATTCTACCTGGGTGAGCATAGCTGGGTTGGATTCTGGATGTTCCCACAGTTCATAGTTGGGTGGCAGGTGGTATCAGATACAGCCTCTGGAATAAGGTTCTACTAGAAACATCGTAGGGCTGAATTTCTGCACATGAGCTTTATGTAGGATTGTCTTTTTTTTTTTGATATACTGAGGATTGAACCCAGGGGCATTCTACCTCTGAGCTACACCCCCAGCCCTATTTTTTGTTCTTTATTTTGAAACACTGTCTCACTAAGTTGCAGAGGGCCTCACTAAGTAGCTGAGGCTAGCCATGAACCTGGATCCTCCTGTCTCAGCCTCCCAAGTACTGGAATTACAAGTGTGCGCCACCACGCCAGGCTAGGATTGTCTTTTTAAAAGTAATTTATCAAAGGGATTTTTTTTGTGTGTGTGGTACTGGAGATTGAACCCAGGGGCATTCTGCCCCAGAGCTTCGCTCCCAGCCCTGTTTTATTTTTTATTTTGAAACAGGGTCTCACACTAAGTTGCTGAGGGCCTTGCTAAATTGCTAAGGCTGGCTTCTAACCTGTGATCCTCCTGTCTGGGATTACAGGCATGTACCACCATGCCTAGCCTCAAATGGAATTTCTAGCTTCTATTTCTTAAGCATCTAAAGTGTCCAGTTATAGAAGGAATCTGTTTTAAGACTTGGACACACTCATTATGTATAAGCAATATCTCACATTCACACACAAGCTTTTGCACTGTGGGCATCTAAAGTAAAATTTTTGGATTGTTTTGTAGTACCCAACTAGATTAGTAAACTGAGCTATAGAGGAAAATCACAAGACAGATTTCCCTTTGCTGAAACACAGTGCCTGTGTGCGCAGTACTGGCCAGGTTGTGGCACTGAGGGCACCTCTCAGACTGCTGCCACCCTGTGCCCTACCTGGAGAGGCGGGTGAGTGTGCTCCAGCTCTGCCTCTTCTTTGCAGACTCATGGTTGTCCCAGCACAACCCCTGGGGCACCTCAACAAGTTACTGGCCCCACCCCTATATAGATGTTTCCCTTTTCTCTCTGCCACTCAGTTACACTGGGCTGAAAGTGTTCAGCAGAAACTTTTCTGAAAAAGTTCAGGAAAGGCAGGGCGTGGTGGCGCACACTTGTAATCCTAGTACTTTGGGAGGCAGAGACTGGAGGATCTGGGTTCACGGCCAGCCTCAGCTAGCTCTCTCTCTCTCTCTCTCTCTCTCTCCCCCTCCCTCCCTCCCTCCCTCCCTCCCTCCCTCTCTCTTTCTACTTAGTGAGGCCTGCGCAACTTCGTGAGACCCGGTTTCAAAATAAAGTATAAAAAATAGGGCTGGGGGTGTAGTGCGGAGGTAGAACGCCCCTGCGTTCAATCCCTGGTACCGTAAAAAAAAAAAAAAAGTTCAGGAAAACAGATGTTCAGCAGAGAGAGAAAAGCAGGCAGAGATCAGTGTTTTCATTCATTCACACACTGTGACTGGCCAGCAGCTTCCATCACTCACACGGGAATTCCCCATTGCGCACAGCGTTGGCTGGTGGAATGTGAACCCCTTCTCTTTGGGCTTGTCCCTTAGTGTGTGGACAGAGTGTGCAGAACTTTTCAGGAGAGTGATCCTCGGAAGCCTCAACTGGAGGTGCCAGCACAGTAATTTCAATGCACTCACAGGGTGCTCTGCAGAACCCCAGCATGTGAGTTAGATAACGGTGATGAAGAGAGAGATGAAAGCACCCAGGCACAGCATGGAGGAGCAGCCTCTCGGGCCAACTGCACACTCCCACCAGGAATGTGGGATGCTTTTGCAAAAGAGAATGTGTATTTTCTTTTTTTTTTTTTTGGCAGTACTGGGGATTGAACCCAGGGGCATTCTACCTCCAAGCTCCACCCCCAGCCCTATTTTTTATTCTTTATTTTGAAACAGGGTCTCACTAAATTGCGGAGGACCTCACTAAGTAGCTGAGGCTGGCCTCGAACCCAGATCCTCCTGTCTCCACCTCCCAGGTACTGGGATTACAAGCGTGCGCCACCACGCCCGGCCTGAGAACATGTATTTTCTAATGTAATAGTTAAAAGACTTATATTCCTCCCCCTCCCTCCCTCCCTTCCTTCCTTCCTTCCTTCCTTCCTTTTTGTACTGGGGTTAAACCCAGGGATGTTCTACCTCCAAGCAACACTCCCATCCCTATTTTATTTTTATTTTGAAACAGGGTTCCACTAAGTTGCTGAGGCTGTCTCGAACCTGTGATCCTCCTGTCTCAGCCTCCCAAATATATTGGGATTACAGGCATGAGCCACCATGCCCAGCTGAGACTTTTACATTTTAAAAGAATGAAAGAATTCTTCACCCTAATTATTAGTAGCTAGATGTTATTGAGAAAGTTTACCTTTTAGGTCTAGTTCTGTATCACTAGGAAAGATGATGGTTTAGAAATACATAGTTCCATTGTTCCTTATGCAATATATATGTGTGTGTGTGTGTGTGTGTGTGTGTGTGTGTGTGTGTAATTTGTCACGTATGTATTCTCATTCTAAGAACATTTATGTGGCTAAGATTAAAAACTTTTGAAGTGGCCCCTTAAGCCTTTCTCATTGCTATCTACTAAAAACCAAAGGTGTTCTCTGCTAAAATAATAAGTTGGCTTCATATATAATGAACTATTATTAGGCATTTAGCATATTTTTCGAGTGATATTCATAAAGAGGAAGTGGTGACTTTCTCATAAATTTTAATGATTAGGCTGCTCTGCGAAATCATGCCTTCTTTGGTTTGTTTTAAAAGAAATATACCTATTTATATTTTCTGAACTTGTGCTGGTAGTATGTACTGGCCACACATCTGAATGCTCAGTATAAACCACATGGACATTCTAAAAGTTCCTCTTCTTTCCACAGAGCTGGAGCAGGAAAACAAACGTAAAATTAAATTCAGAATGAAAACTTTTGTCACTCAGTTATTTATTATGGTACTAGGGATTGAACTCAGGGATGCTCTACCACTGAGCTGTATCTCCAGCCCTTTTATTTTTTACTTTGAAACAGGGACTTGCTAAGTTGCCAAGACTTGTGATCCTCCTGTCTCATCCTCCTAACTACTGGGATTACAGCCATGTGCCACCATGCCTGGCTGTTAATCTGTTATTTGTATCATTCTTCTGGTAGTTTGTAGGCTGTTAGTAGTTTCTTTGCTTCTTAAGTTTGATTTACTTTAATGCATTTTTTTTTGTGTGTGTGATACTAGGGATTGAACCCAGGGGCATTCTACCTCCGTGCTACACCCCCGGCCCTATTTTTTTTATACTTTATCTTGAAACTGGGTCTCATGAAGTTGCGGAGGGCCTCACTAAGTAGAGAGAGAGAAAGAGAGAGAGAGAGACAGGGAGAGAGAGGGAGAGCTGAGGCTGGCCGTGAACCCGGATCCTCCGGTCTCCATCTCCCAAAGTACTGGGATTACAGCGTGCGCCACCACGCCCAGCTACTTTAATGCATTTCAAAGCATTAAGTGCATGTTGAGATAGCTAATTATGTAGAAACCACATTTGCTTTTTTCATGTACTTTTATTAATCAAATTTGATTTTCCTTTCGTCTCACACTTGAGTAGTTAGCACAAAAATACCAATCCTGAACTGAATCCTCATTCCCATCTCAAAGTAGTTTCCTTTAGGACATTGCCTGTATTGGTTCCTTAGCAAATGATTAGACTGTCTGTATTGTAGTCATGCATGGGCCTCCTCCATGGGGATTGATAGTGGACCCCGTCAGTGTCTCTGCTGCTCCTGCTGGGCAGTGCCAGTCACCGGTGTGCAGCCACAGGAACAGTATACAACAGTATGGCTGGTAGTGCTGCAGGGCGGGGCCACCTGCTCTGTGGATAGAAGGGAATTTATTAGCACGTACCTGTGGTTTACACTGAGCATTCAGGTGCATGATCCCAGCACACTGCCAGCATAAGTTCAGGAAAATACAAATTGGTGTATTTATTTAAAAACAAACCGGAGAAACCATGATTTAGTGGTTGTTGATGATAAGCAGTCAGTATTCCAGTTTTTTTTTGTGTGTGTGGTACTGGGGATGGAACCCAGGGGCATTCTACCTCTGAGCTACACGCCCAGCCCTATTTTATATTCTTTATTTTGAAACAGGGTCTCACTTAGTTGAGGAGGGCCTCACTAAGTAGCTGAGGCTGGCCGCGAACCCGGATCCTCCGGTCTCAGCCTCCCATGTACTGGGATTACAAGCGTGCGCCACCACGCCCGGCTAGTATTCCAGTTTTAGGGTTGTATTTCATCCGCTATGGAATGAAGGTGGCTGACAGCGCTGCATCCTGCTGGGTGGGGTGGGCAGGGTCCTGTGTTTTAGTCATCTCTCTACAGATGTGTCGCCCCTCCACTCACTTTGGGGTTGTGGTGAAAAGTGGCATCTTTTGATTTTAGAAGAGTTTTAATTCATATGAACTGTTTAATTAATATAATTCATATAAACAGAGGTTATTGAGAATTTATTTCTTGGATGGCATTTTAAAACAAATTTACCTCCCTAATAGAGATTCTAAAATAGAGAATAAAGTCATATTGTGACATGAAAATAATCTTGATAAAGCAGAAGCTTTAGATCTGTTATTCTGAGATGTGCTTCTGAAGAGTGTGCCATTGTCTTTTAATACTTGTTATGAGATTCTTTTACAATAACATTGTTTGTGTCTTAGGTTCTGGATAAAACGCTGTCAGTAAATGATGTTGCGTCCATGGCAGGCCTACTAGAGATCATTGTGATTCTCTGGAAGAGCATCTATAGAAGTCTGGAAAATAATAATGAGGCCAAAGTTTACACTGTCAACAAGTTTGCCTCTGTGCTTCCAGAGTATCTGAAGGTATTTAAGGTAAGTCTTGGGCCATACTTTTAAGGAAGGCATTTTTTGTGTCCAACATGATGTTTTGAAATATGTTGATCTTTGGAATGGCTAAATTGAGCTACTTAACACATGTATTACCAGTGTACTTATCATTTTATGTGGTGAGAACACATAAAATCTGCTCCGTTAGGAATTTTGAGGATTACTGTATAATACATTGTTACTAGCTATAGTCATCATGTTGTACAGTGGATCTCAAACTTATTCCTCTTGTCTAACTGAAATTTGTGTCCTTTGACAAATATCTCCCCAACTCCAGCCTTTGGTAACCACCATTCTTTCTCTCTCCATGTGTGTGATTTCTGTTTGGATGAAGGAAATCTTCTTTCTTGATGTTTTCCTTCTGAAGAAAGTTCATTTTTCTTTTTCTTTCTTTTTTTTTTTTGTGGTGATGGGGGTCACACCCAAGGCCTCATGCAAGCTAGGCATGCTCTTTGTCACTGAACTACATTCTCAGCCCAGCAGAAATTTCATATTTCAAAACCAAATTGAAAAAAGACTGGCAAGTAAAAATGCATATTTATTCCCAACTATATAGAAAGCATAGTTGAAATGTAGAAAAATCATAGGTTCTTGAACCATCTTTTTCTTTCTAAATGTCACTTTCAGCTCTTCTGCTAATTACACAATGTGATTTTGGACCCCGTAGTTTTTCTGAGCCTGTTTCTATGACAAGTCTCTAGGCTTAGTTTTTCTTCTGAAATGAAACCATGGCCTGCCATAAAGACAAATCATCTTTGTTGCCGACTTTGCCAGTCAATTAAAAACTCAGTTAGCACAGGCTGAGATAGATGAACAGTGTGCAGGATCTCTAGGGTATGGAGGGCAGTGGGTCAGGTAGTCCTGGTGTTTCTGCTAGAGGCTTCTCTAATGCCAGGAGCTCAGGGTAGGCTGTGTTCTTCTCCACTGAGAAAATGTAGTGAGCCACATGTATCAATTGACTTACAGCGTTAAGAAAATACCTTTTATGCATGGTGGTGCACACTTGTAATCCCAGTACTTGGGAAGCTGAGACAGGAGGATCGCAGGTTCATGGCCAGCCTCAGCAACTTGTGAGGCCTTCTGCAACCTAGTGAGACCCTGTTTCAAAATGAAGAATAAAATAGGGCGGGGGGTATAGATCAGAGGTAGAACGTCCTTGGGTTTAATCCCCAGTACCAAAAAAGAAAGTACCCCAGCCCTTTTTTTTTGGAAACAGGATCTCACTAAGTTGTTGAGCCTTGCTAAGTTGCTGATGCTGGCTTTGAACCTGTGATCCTGTCTCAGACTCCCAAGTACTGGGATTGATTACAGGTGTGCACCACCACCTCTGGCTCCCCAGCCCTTTTTGATTTTTATTTTGAAACAAGGTCTCACTAGGTTGCTGAGAATCTCGCTAAGTTGCTGAGGCTGGCCTTGAATTTGTCATCTTTCTCAGACTCTCAAGTACTGAGATTACAACTGTGTGCCAACTGTGCCCAGTGAAAATATCTTTCTTTATTGAGAGTCTGGGGTCAGAATGGGCTGCTGTAACTGAATGCAGATAAATAACACATCATGTTCTGGTTTTGCTCGTTTCTGTTTCATGTATATTTTCAGGAAATTTATTTCTTTTTCTTTTAGGATCTGCCATTTCCTCACTCTCCCAGACAAGAATGTTTCTTATAGGGTGTTCTCGATGGAATCAGAACAATCAAAATTTGCTCGGTTTACTTTATTATTGCAATAATGTTAGTTGATCCTAATAAAACCACAATATAGTATTAGCACCCAGCACATTACCAGGCACCACTGCACCAGTGTGACCTATGGTTCGCCTCTCTCACTTCTTCATCAGCCCTTCAGTCTGTTTTGCTGAGGAGGAAGTGGACTCCAGGCTTAGCCCCTTTCCCTGTGTCTAGCAGCTATTAGGTTGCAGGTTCTTCGTAGCTCTGCAGCCTGTGAGTTCCTGTCAAGCTACACTGTCTTCATAAAGGTATTCTGATTTATTTTGTAGAATTTTCTCTGACAAAATCTCTTGTCTTGAGAGTTATGTTCAGAATACCAAGTGTATAATTAATTTTTTCCTTTTATTAGTTTTTTTTAAGAAAACGACAGTATAGAATTTTGTTCATTCTGTTTATTGGTATATCTGTAGGTTCTATATTGGTGCCTGATGTATTTGCACAGTAGTAAAGGTTGTATAAAAGTTTCAGGATACTTGATTTATAGTAATCTTCTCACTCCTCAAACCTGAGGTCAAGCAGGGCGTGGTGGCACACTCTTGTAATCCCAGTACTTGGGAGGGTAAGACAGGAGGATCGCATGTTCGCGGCTGGCATCAGCTACTTAGTGAGGCCCTCCGCAGCTTAGTGAGACCGTTTCAAAATAAAGAATAAAAAATAGTGCTGGGGGTGTAGCTCTGAGGTAGAATGCCTTTGAGTTCAATCCCCAGTACCGCAAAAAAACCCACAAAAAAACAAAACAAAAAAAACCCCTGAGGTCTACCAGTAGGATTTATTTTCCCTTTAAACAGTGAAAGGATTACTGCCTGGCATTTTTACTGAGCAGCTTTGGAGACAGGTCCTTTGGAGAGGCTTCCAAAATGTCCTAGTATCGATTACCTGTGTTTGTCTTATTCTCCTTTTTATGCTCCTAGGATGATCGCTGCAAGATCCCTTTGTTCATGCTAATGTCCTTCCTGCCGGCCTCTGCTGTCCCTCCCTTCAGGTATGCTGTAGTAAAGCAGGGGTCTCACCTCTACTGTGCACAGTCAGAGACAACCCTCATTTAGCTTTCAGTTCATTGTCCTTCCCTCGCTATGCCAGGGTACTACAAGATGTGATTTCAGTGGGCTCTGGACTTGTTGGTAACAAAGGAGAGACATGAGGGACTAACATGTGAAAGTCTGGGCTTCTTTTAGCACCTGGTGTGGTGAGACTCTAGATCCCATTGCCGCATCTTACCATGTGTGGCTCGGCACTGGGAATGTGGCTCTCTGGGTTGAGATGTGCTGTTGAGTCCAAGATATGCATGGAGTTGGAGCCTTGGTCTGAAAGGAAGAATGTAAAATATTGATCATGTGTTAGAGCATTTTGGATAGATTGGGTTGAATAAGGTAGGTTATTGAAATTTACTTCACCTCTTTCTCTTTACATTTTAAAATATGGGTTTTAGTTGGGCATGGTGGCCCATGCTTGTAATCCCAGTACTTGGGAGGCTGAGACAGGAGGATAGTAGGTTCATGGCCAGCCTCAGCTACTTAGTGAGGCCCTCCGCAACTTAGTGAAACCCTGTTTCAACATAAAAAATAGGGCTGGGGGTGGAGTTCAGAGGTAGAATGCCCCTGGGTTCAATCCGTAGTACCACAAAATAAAATAAAATATGGGTTCTAGATTATTTAAAATTGTATCTCTGAGCTGGGTGTGGAGGCAAAAGCCTATAATCCCAGTACCTGGGAGGCTGAGACAGGATCGCAGGTTTGAGGCCAGCCCTAGCAATTTATCAAGGTCCTCTGCAACTTAGCAAGACCCTGTTTCAAAATAAAAAATAAAAATAGGGATGGGGGTGTAGCTCAGAGGTAGAAGGCCTCTGAGTTCAGTCCCCAGTAACCCCTGCCACACACACACACACACACACACACACACACACACACACACACACAAATGTATCTCTGACTTGCATACTATTTATTTTGTTTTGTTTTATTTTGCAGTACGAGGGATGGAACCCAGGGCAAGTTGGGAGTATGCTCTACCTCTGAGCTGTACCCCCAGTCTTTTGCATACTATTTGTTATTGAACAGTGTAGCTCTAGAGTTTTGGTTATTATCTCAGTACAAATTACTTGTTTTTATTCATACTTATGAAAAATGAATATTTTGGTGCTAAACAAAAATTAATTTCCAGGATTAGGAAATCTTTCTCTAAAATCTGTCATAGATGGCACAGAAACAAAGGGGGAAAGGGCTTGGCATGGGGTGTATGTCCTTGATTGTCTAGTGCTTCCCAAAGCTGCTGTCCATTGGTGTTTCAGGGTGGGGCATGTTTATCTGGCACTGTAGAGCTTCGCGTGTTAGTGTGATAACATGGGTGCCCTTGGCTCTTGCTCTTGAGTCTTTCCCCTTTGGGATACTAACCTGGCTTCCTGTACTTGACATTCTCAGCTGTGGTGTGATCTCCACCTTGAGGAGCCAGGAGGAGGGCACTGCAGACAAGAGCTACTGCACCCTGCTGGACTGTCTCTGCTCCTGGGGACAGGTGGGGCATGTGCTGGAGCTCATTGATGACTGGCTACCCAGGGAGCAGCCCCAGACCAAGGTGTGTGTGCCTCGTGCTTCTGTGGAGTCAGGGAATCAGGACAACCATGTGCTGGAAATTGCATCCTCTTCTGGGAACATGAGCTATAATTATCTGCTTATCCCTCTGCTCTCCTTCAGAGTCATTCAGCATCTAAACGTAAAGTGCAGATCCATGACACACGCCCTGTGAAACCTGAGTTAGCGTTGGTTTACATGGAGTACTTGCTGACCCATCCAAAGAATCGAGAGTGCTTGCTCTCTGCACCCCCAAAGAAACTTAACCATCTTCTGAAAGCACTTGAGTTGTCAAAGGTAACTTTCTGCCCTGAACGTTCAGTGATTGTGCGTGGCAGTAGCAATGATAGAATAAAATGTTAGTTTTTCATATTTATGGTGCTGTAACTTTGTTTGAGCTGGAAAGGAATTGAGAATGATGCCATCCTTAAGGACACGGAGACAGGCAGGGTGAGATTAGGAGCAGAGTCATTTCCCAGCCTTGGTCTTCTCACGAGTAGTGTTCAGAGCCCACATTTCTGCCAAGTCTGTTGGGGTGCCAGGACACAGATGGATTAGCCCTGCTTCTCAGAACTTACCATCTACAGGAACACGTGTTCTACCCATCAGTGAGGAAATACCAGCTCCCTCGAAGGTGCTCTTAAATTTTTTCTAGGTATCTCAGAAAGTGTTTGATGTGAATTCATTGTGCCCTTAGCACCCCATGGAGTCCCCATTTCCTCCCCTCCTGCTCTGTCCCTGGCCACCTCCTGCAGGAGCCGCTTCTGAATAGCCCATGCCATTGCTGCCACCCCATGTGGTTGTTCGGCAGAAGAGAACTGTGGACCTGGCCCTGTGCATGTGGTCCTGTGGGGTGGATGACTCGTCCTCAGGTGCAGAGACGGCAGAAGTTGGGCTTTACCAGAGCAGGATGTCAGGTGCTTCGAGTGGTACTTGCCATAGAGGATATTGTTTGATATGCAAATCAGAATGTGGCTCTATGGTTGTGCTATTGCAGGCAGATCTGGAATTGCTTCTGCAGTCGCCAGGTAGGAAGCCCCATCACTTCAGCGAAGCAGCTGCCCTGCGAGCCTTCAGTCTCTACTGCCGGCTGAGCATCCATCTCCAGAACAAGGTGTGCCGCCCGCAGTCTCGGTTGTATGAGCAGCTCGTTTCAGAGCTGCTCTTTTACTCATCTACCTTTTTGTGGTTGTGTTGGACAGTTCTGCTCAGAAGGGAAAGTCCATCTGTCTATCTTGGAAGACACTGGATTTTGGTTAGAAAGCAAAGTTTTATCTTTAATTCAAGACCAAGAAGAAGAACATCTGAAGCTTCAAAGGGTCATCTATCAACAAATAATCCAGGTCAGCAGTCATGGGACACATGGAAGCCTTTCTTCTGGCTGTGTGTTGTGTGTGTACAATTGCATTTTCTGTTTTGAAGTACAATTTTAGACCTTTACTATTGGTCCTTTTAAACACAGTGGCATTTAAATATCTAGAGTTTATCTTTCCATAAAGTATTAGCTGCATAATTTTATGTTATTTTACACATTGCATGTAATAGATGTTTGGTAAGGGTGGTGGAATTACCTAAAATATATCTCTAGATTTCTTATGGAAACAAAAATGAGAATTAAGCCAGGCGTGGTGGCACACACTTGTAATCCTAGTACTTGGGAGGCGGAGACAGGAGGATCCGGGTTCGCAGCCATCCTCAACTGTTTAGTGAGGCCCTCCGCAACTTAGTGAAACCCTGGTTCAAAATAAAGAATAAAAAAATAGGGCTGGGTGTGTAGCTCGGAGGTAAAATGCCCCTGGGTTCAAACCCTGGTATTGCAAAAAAAAAAAAAAATGAGAATTAATGTATCCTTATGGAAGTCCCTTTAGAAACATCTTTGTAAATACCTGCTATGAGAGAACTAGTACATCACATAGAAGAAGCTTTGTCAGGCCCAGTTGGTCTTTCTTTTTTTTTTTGTGGTACCGGGGATTGAACCCAGGGGCATTCTACCTCCAAGCTCCACCCCAGCCTTATTTTTATTCTTTATTTTGAAACAGGATCTCACTAAGTTGCAGAGGGCCTCACTAAGTAGCTGAGGCTGGCCGCAAACCCGGATCCTCTGGTCTCCGCCTCCCAAAGTACTGGGATTACAAGCGTGCGCCACCACGCCCGGCGCCAGTTGGTCTTTCTTAAATGGCCTTTGCTGATAAACCTCATCTGTCTCTTGCAGACCTACCTGACTGTGTGTAAAGATGTCATCATGGTTGGCCTTGGAGATCCCAAGTTCCAGATACAGCTTTTACAGCAGAGTCTTGGAATCATGCAAACAGGCATAGTATACTTCATCCATTAAAGGACTGTTTATAGCATTATAGCAAGTCCTTTCCCCTCCTTCCCTCCATCCTTTACTTTGTGGGTTAGGCGTCTGGCTTTCAAGTGATAGATAAGTAATGCCAACTAGCTTATACAAAAGAGGGATTTATTGACTGATGCAGCTAGGAAGTTCAGAGGTGTTTCTCGTGTCAGACATGACTATTCGGAGTTCCTTCTGAGCGTCTGATGATCTGTTTCTCCCTGGGGTCTGCTACATTGCCAGGCAGATTTTCCTCATCCTGGCATCTGTGTAGGGACCTCACAGCAGTGCCCTTATTGGCTCTGCTCTGGCCTTGTGCTGCTGTGTGTTTGGGTGTGTGAGAGTTGTTGGAAGGGGATAACATAGGTAACCCACAGCACCTAGTAACATGGCACCCCATGTGCTGCCTGCTGCACACTCCATGAAGATGTGCTCAGTGAGAGGATAGCCACCTGAGCCACTTGGGTTATGGGGCTGTGGTCTCTGAGCTGTCAGAAAACGATAGGAAGGGGATGGCATAGGTAACCCATGGCACCCCGTGTGCTGCCTGCTGCATACTCCGTGAAGATGTGCTCAGTGAGACGATAGCCACCTGAGCCATCTGGGTCATATGGCCAAGGTCTCTGAGCTGTCAGAAAATGATAGGAAGGGGTACAGTGATGTAGCCCTAGAGGGATTACTCCTGGGGCTAGTGCTAGGTCTTCTCCACCTTCTGACTACAGTCTCTGGCCAGGAAGAGTACTGCTACGCTGCAACCCCACCCGGTCTCCTGACCTCTAATCCCTAACTTTTAACTGCCGGCCTCCAGCCCCACCTCTGTGGTGCAGAATGTTTTTAGGTGATTTTCACTACACATTCTAGTTACTGAGATCTGTGGAAGCATCAGTGTTTGGAATTTACACTTCATAAGCCCAGAGGTTTGCTAGAAGAGATTGGGAATGACATCCTGTAGCAGGCTGGATTTGGTACATCCAGTCACTTCATGGTAAATCTCCTTGTCATCTTGTCCTGTGGTCTGTTGTCTTCCTGGCACACTGAAGAGGGGTCTTGTCTCCTCTCTGTGCTGCTGGAGGTGGTGCTTTGATGGCACTGGAGCTGGGAGGCTGGTCCATGTCTTTCAGTTGGTCTTCAATTACAAGCAAGGCTATACAGCGTTGGTTTAAAATTTCCAAGGTTAAAGACTACATATTAAGTAGAACCAATATTGTTTTATAGTCTATTTTTTCCTCTTTGCTTAAACTCTTTATGAAGAAATCTGAATTTTGTGCTTACGTTTAATGATTGGAACAAAATGATTTATTTTTTAAACTTCACTTATCATTTAGGAATTATTTTCCCTAAGGACTGAATCTACTTTGAGTATTTATAAAATTCACTTTTCTAAGGAGCTAACTAGAATTTTAGATCCACAATTGGCCAGCTTCTTTACATAATGACATCTGTTCCCCCCAAATAAGGTCCACAGCTCCTGACTTGACCTGTGACCGAACTGGTCCAGGTGGGGCCACTGTGTGATCATTCTCCTGTAGCTATCACAAATGGGTCTGGGGTCCTACTTGGCAATTTAGCCAGATAGACCTGAATCCACTGTTTGTTGGACTTTTTGCCTGTCTTGAAAGAGTCCGAATAATGAAACCATTTTAATTTAAGAAGTTATTTTTGTGTATGTTTGTTACATTCAAGTACGGTGTTCTCAGTGCTGAAATGCATACTAAAGAAGTGGTATGCCTAGAGTAAGACTGGGTAGTCAGTGTGTAGCCCAGATGTAAGAATCCAGGTTCACAGACTTGCAAGTGTTCCCACTGTAGCACAATATGCAGGTTTCAAAAATCTGTGCATTCGAGCCGGGCGTGGTGGTGCACGCTTGTAATCCCAGTACTTTGGGAGGCGGAGACCAGAGGATCCGGGTTCGCGGCCAGCCTCAGCGCTCTCTCTCCCTGTCTCTCTCTCTCTCTTTCTCTCCCTGTCTCTCTCTCTCTCTCTCTCTCTCTCTCTCTCTCTCTCTCTACTTAGTGAGGCCCTCCGCAACTTCGTGAGACCTGGTTTCAAAATAAAGTATAAAAAATAGGGCTGGGGGTGTAGCTTGGAGGTAGAATGCCCCTGGGTTCAATCCCTGGTACCGCAAAAAAAAAAAAAAAATCTGTGCATTCTTCAAAATCAGGAACTAAAAATAGCAGGGCTTGTGGAAAAAGAAGACTTTGCCTAGTAAAAAGTACTAAGAAATGACGATTATAATACATGTAGGACTTTGTCTTAAATGCTAAGGAGATAAATGGAGGGAGTGCAAGGCAGTCTGGGGCTGCTGCATCCTGGAGACAAAGGCCACTAGCATACAGCGTGGAGACAGCACAGAAAGACAGCTCTATAGCTCATGCCAAGCTGGTTCTGTGACTTACTGCTCTTGCCATATTAGTAGGCTGCTTGTTCATTTGCAAACACTTTGGTCGTCTAAAAGATTAACATGCTGGGAAAAGCCATAGGAGCCAAGACTTGTTTAGTTTCAGACTGACGACCTTCCCTACTTAGCAATGGCCTGTGAGCTCATTCGCCCTTGAAACAGAGCCCACAGCACTGACAGATCTCTCAGATCGGTGCCTTCTGTGTGATGTCACTGTGCATCCTGACATGGTATCAGCAGGTCACCCATGTGACCTAACCAGTATCTGTTACATATTTGGAATAACTTTTAACTAAAATTTCTAGCTTTCCAGATTTCCACCAATATTCAGAGACTGCTCACCCCAAGGTTGGACGTAAGAGGACAGCCTCTCTGGTCTGTCAGGTCTTTAGTCTACAGTGCGCGGGTTTAAAGAGCTCAGTGCCCTTCTTCACCTGCCCCCTGATGGGGTTTTCCCAGTGAGGAGCATGTGTGAGGAGTGTGTCCTTATGCCTTCTTTTGAGTAACAGTATAGTTCCTTGAAAATTTTTTGTTGTGTTGTGGTTTCAGAAAGTGAGTATTGATTCTGGCAGAGCCACAGGGTAAACTAGAGTGCACAGAGATGGCAACTGGAACTGAGAGTCTGTCTTAACTCACTGTAGCAGATAGGTTTGAGTTGTAGGTTAGCGCCTTCGTCTCTAGCAGAGCTTCCTGCATGTTCTAATCTGTTTATAGCTTGAGGAGTTTGCCCTTGGTCTTCAGGCTCTTTTCCTGTGAAAGCCCTCCTCGTCACCTAAGTGATCATCTCTTCACAAGGAGCATGGTTTCTGTGCTTTATCACTGGTGTGTTTTAGTTTAAGAAGGCATTTTGCAGCACGGCCCTGTCTTGTGCACACAGCCAAGTGCCAGCCTGCGCCTGGGCTGCATGAGTGTCAGCGGCACAAGATCACGTAGATGCTTTTGTGAAGCTTGCTGGGGGGCAGGTCGCTGGCTGTGCTTCTGTAGCTAGGTACCCAAGAAGACTGATTAAAGGACAAATGAAAATTCAAGATCTCAAAGGTGAATAGTGTGATTAGGGTTACATATGGAGATTTTACCCTTTTTTTGTGTGTGTGGTACTGGGGATTGAACCCAGGGGTGTTTTACCACCGAGTTACACCCCTAGCCTATTTATTTAGGTACTGGGGAATGAACCCAGAGGCATTCTACCTCTGAACTACACCCCCAGCCCTATTTTTATTTTTTATTTTGACACAGGGTCTCACTAAGTTATTGCACACTGGCCTCCAACCTGTGATCCTCCTGTCTCAAGTACTGGGATTACAGGTATGCAACACCATACCTGGCTCTTACCAAATTAATACAACACAGGAAAGGAGATGATTCGGAAGAAAACGACAATAAATAAGCTACCACCAAGTGATAGCAGTTTAACAGCCAGCCTGTGAGATGATCAGATCATTTTGAGAGATCTCAGGACCTCCTGATCACACTTCACTGTTATGTGAGAGAAATAATTTAGGTGTCCAGGAGTCACACTGCTGAATTGCTGTGTGTTCGTTCACACATGGGCAGAGGTTTTAGCTTAGTGACTGATCAATACACTATGACTGCTACTGAAGGTATTGGTTTTATATTTAAATGGAGCAAAGTTTTTATGTTTTTTTTCTTTGTTAGAATTTAAATTAACCTCATCAACTTGGGTTTTGGTATTGGCTCATTACAAATAAGTTCTTTTAACTTACCATTATATATATATATATATATATATATATATAAATATAAAGAGTTAAGCTGATTTATGTGTTTATATAACTGATTCTTCCTCCACCCTTTTTTTTTCTAGTGAAGGAATTTTTTTATGTTTCATTACTTCTTGGCATTCTGAAAGAAATAATGGAAAGTTCCTTGATTCAGAAGACAGATTCGGATGAAGTCAGAGCGCTGTTTGACACAGTCCAGAAAGTATTCCAGAAAATGTTGGAATGTATTGCACGGAGTTTCAGGAGACAACCGGAAGAAGGCCTGCGGGTACGCGCAGCTTCAGGGGCAGCAGGGTCCCTGGGTGGAGAGTGCTTGCTGGAGGCTCCACGTGTGGGCTGTGTGGAATCGTAGCTGCACACCTGCAGGCCCAGCCCTTGCGTGGGCCTCTGCGGAAGGGCGTGGGGCCACTGCTAGATCCTACCCCTTCAGGTAGGGTGGCCTGTGTCCTTTGGTGGCATACTCAGAAACATCCTCTCTGCAGTGGGCTGGAGGCACAGCAGCCTCGGGGCCCAGGTCTGGACTGCCTGCCAGTCTCAACAGGACAGAAAGCAGAACTAATTGCTGTAACCTGTGTGTGTGCAAAGGTTGCTTCCAGGATTGTCCAGACAGAATGACTTGTGTATAGTACTGGGGATTGAACCCAAGGGCCTTCTACTTCTGAACTATACCTCCAGCCCTATTTTACTTTTTATTTATTTATTTATTTACTTATTTATTTATTTATTGCAGTACTGGGGATTGAACCCAGGAGTATTCTACCTCCAAGCTACACCCCCAGCCCTATTTTTTTTATTCTTTATTTTGAAACAGGGTCTCGCTAAGTTGTGGAGGGCCTTACTAAGTAGCTGAGACCGGCTGTGAACCCAGATCTTCTGGTCTCAGCCTCCCAAGTACTGGGATTACAAGTGTGTGCCACTATGCCTGGCTTACTTTTTATTTATTTATTTATTTTTTTGTGGTACTGGGGATTGAACCCAAAGGCGTTTTACCTCTGACCTACACCCTCAGTCCTATTTTATTGTTTATTTTGAAACAGAGTCTCACTATGTTGTGGAGGGCCTTTTTGCTGAGGCTGGCCTCAAACCTGCGATCCTCCTGTGTCAGCCTCCCAAGTACTGGGATTATAAGCATGTGTCACCATGCCCATCTTTTACTTTTTATTTTGAAACAGGCTCTTTTATTTTGGGTAATGGTCTCACTAAGTTACAGCACGCTGGCCTCAGCCTGCCAACCTGTGATCCTCCTGTTTTAGCCTCCCAAGTATTGGGATTATAGGAGTGTACCACCACTGCTGGGTCAGACAAAATAGACTTTTGAAGATGCTAATTTTTATTATTTGTAGAGCAGTAGAGACTTGCCCAGGAGAAATTTCCAGTGACTGATGTGATTTGAGATTATTGAGGAACCAATTTATATAGAAACCCAAATGCCAGATTTGTTTTACTCTTTAAAATAATGTAATGCCAATTCCTGAACAGAATCCTATTAGTATCGGAGAGATATTTTTTCTAGTATTTCTATTTTATCAGAGAAATACTATTTTTTCTAGTTTTTTTTTTTTTTTTTTCAGTAC
>PVJS01029816.1:9500-24616 GCA_004027185.1 Glis glis
GAGGCTAAGACAGGAGGATTGCAGGTTCGAGGCCAGCCTCAGCAATTTAGCAAGACCCTGTTTTAGTTTTTTTTTTTGTGTGTGTGTGTGTGTGCTGGGGATTGAACCCAGAGGCGTTCTACCTCTGAGCTATACCCCCAACCCTATTTTATTTTTTATTTGGAAACAGGGTCTCACTAAGTTGATGTGAACCTCACTGAGTTGCTGAGGCTGACTTCGAACCTGTGATCCTCCTGTCTCAGCCTCCCAAGTACTGGGATTACAAGTGTGTGCCACCATGCCCGGCTGCAAGACCCTGTTTTAAAATAAAAATAAAGGGCTGAAGTTGTAGCTCAGAGGTAGAATGCCCTTGGGTTCAATTCCCAGTACAAAAAAAATGTCATAAAATACTTTTTTTTGGCCAAAATATATTCAGAACTTCTATAGCTCATTAATAAGACAGATAATAGAATCATGGAATTGGCAAAAGATTTTAATCAAGAGTTGACTAAAGAAGGTATATGAATAGCTAATTAGTACATAAAACATTGCCCAACATCATTAGCAGCCAGGCAAATACATGTCAAAACCATATAAAGTACCATAGAACCAAAAAAAAAGGTCTCTCCTGAAAAAGAACAGATGTGGGCCCGCATGTCGAGAATCCGCAACTGTGGGTGGGTATTTACCACAGTACAATCATTTGGGGAGACAGTTTGACAGTTTCTTTTAAAGTTAAATATAACACGTACTGTGGCTCAGCAATTCTACTCCTAGTTATCTGCCCAAGAGAAATGAAAACCTATGACCACACGGAGACTTGCACGTGGGTTTTCAGAGCGGCATTCTTCAGAACAGGCCTACGCTGGAAGCAATCCAAACGTCCATCAGCTGTTGAAGGGATAAACAAAACATGGCACATCCACACAATGGGAACTTACTTACAAATAAAAGAGAACCACCTACCGCTACATGTACCAACAAGGGGGATTCCAACATCATTCCGAAGTAAAAGAAGGAAGACACAAGGGAGTGCTGATATGGCTTCATTTATATGAAATTCCTAAAAGCAGTACAGCTTATAGCAGACGGAGTTGCCTGCGTCGGGGGTGGGAGCAGGAATAACAGGCAAACAGACATTAAGAAACTTTCTGAGGATGGGGATCTCATAAAAACAGAAGGGAGGCCAGTAGAGGAAGGGGTGGAGGAGGTACTGAGAATGAAACTGACCAGGTTATGTATATGCATGTACAAATATGGAACAACAAATCCCTCTCTTATGGATAACCACAATGCACCAAAAAAAGGAACAACAACAACAACAAAAAAAAGAGTACACACTATCAAAGAAGAGAAACTTTTTATATAATGAAAGTATTCTAAAACTGAACTGTGATGATAGTGGCACCACTGTATAAATTTACTAAAAATCTTCAAACTATACATTTAAGTCAGGAACATATACATTTACATTAACATTCATTTTATGCTGTCTAAATTATACCCACAATAAATCTGTTAAAAGTGCAGGGGGGTCTTTCTGAAGAGGGAGAGAAAACAGGAACCCTCCATAACATATTCTAAGAAGTTGTAATACTTTAAACTTTTTTTTCTTTCTTTTTTTTTATGGTACTTGAGATTGAACCCAGGGGGCATTCTGGAGTTACATCCCCCAGACCTTTCTAAACATTATATTTGAAACAGGGTCTTGTTAGGTGGCTAAGAGTCTCACTAAGTTGCAGAGGCTGACCTCGAACCTGTGATCCTCCTGTCTCAGTCTCCCAAATATTGGGAGTACAGGCGTGTGCCACCACACCCAGCTAATACAATTTTCTTAAAGGGTTGATTCTATTTCAGTCTCCATGGGAAATGGGGAACGAACCATTAGAAAAATAAGATTCAGAGAAGTAAATTCCCCATAGCCAGGAATTCAGTACATACTTCAGGAGCTCCCTGATCCGGAGCTTTAGTCCCCACTCAAGGCAGCTTCTCCCCTTCCTTACCTGCGGCACTGATGTGCTCATTGCTCTGGGGTTCTATGAGCATTGACTGATCCTAAGTCCACAGAAAACAAAACTTACTACTAAAAGCAATATTTGTATAGCAAGACAATAAAACCTGCCTGTATTTTTGGAATTGCATTTTAAAGAGAAGGTAGCAGTGGTCTATAGAGGTTAAGTGACTGACAAAAGGTCACCAGGCTCCTGATGATGGAATCAGAAATCAAACACGAACCTTCCAACCTGACAGGAGGTCTCTCCACAACCTGCCCGGTGAATACACAGGCAATTTAATAGCGACATGGTTACTGGCTAAATCTGTTCTTCCTAAGACAACTTATTCTTAGTTTTATCATGATCATCACTCATCAAGAAGAGATAGCTGCAATTATTCCTATTGTAGATGGCTCAGAGACAGGAAGAAGCAACCGTGTCAGAAGAAATAAAAGAGAATTGAGACCCAGACAGATCTGGGCCCCTAGGCACTGGCTGAATTAGCACCCGTTATATTACTGACCTGAGTCTCAGGCTCTTCTTCTCCAAAAGGGCAATAAGGACACAGCCCTTTCTAGATTGTTGTGAGGATCAAGCAAAGCAATACATAGAAAACATCTGAATCGCAGCTGGCACACAGTAGGTGCTTAAGAGATGTCATTTCATGTTTGTATTCCCTGAGAGACTAACAGAAGTGAAGAACAGTGCCCTAAGCCTGGACTCTCCCCCTTCTATCACACTTAGGGCCCACATTTCTGTTCCCATTTCTTCCAGGTGCCACAGATAAGGATTAGAAAATTATAGAAGGATGCCAGTGGTGGTGCACGCCTGAAATCCAGCAACTTTCAAGGCTGAGGCCGGAGGTTCACAAGTTAGAGGCCCCTTTGGCAACTTAGTGAGACCCTGTCTCAAAATATAAAAAATTAAGAAGAAGAACAATAACAACAACATAAAAGGGGGGCCTGGGGATATAGTTCAGTGGTCAAGCACCCCTGGGTTCAATCTCTAGTACTGCAAAAATAAATAAATAAATAAATACATAAATGAAGTTATACAAGACATATATAATCAGAATATGAAAGATAATTAGAGAAAGCATTCTTTTATCACCAACAATACCAACTAAAATTTAAGGACACTGATATTTGGTGAACTGGTTTATGTGTAAAGTGTAAAAATATTTTAAAT
This sequence comes from Glis glis, assembly GCA_004027185.1. Lineage (NCBI taxonomy): Eukaryota > Metazoa > Chordata > Mammalia > Rodentia > Gliridae > Glis > Glis glis. The sequence goes on from PVJS01029816.1 coordinate 12,662, forward strand.
GCCCAGATCTGAGTAACATTCTGGCTGTAGTAAAATCTGACATATTCTTAAGATATCTAATAAAGAAACATACTAGCCTTTTGTTTGTTTCTGAAAGTTTATTATGATAAAAATGATTGCACTAATTAAAAAGGTTAATGCAAGTTGAAAAGCAAAAAATAATCTTAATTCAAACTCTTACTTAAAAAGTGATCAAGTTAAACAGCACTTATGTATACAATTTTCTCTTTGGAAAGTTTGTTCAAATGAATTTCCTTCCTTCCTTCCTTCCTTCCTTCCTTCCTTCCTTCCTTCCATCCATCCATCCATCCATCCGTCTAACTAAACCATTCACTGGGAAAGGACTTAGAATTACTTTCCTGTTGTTAATGCAAGAGAGAGTGGTGTGTATGGGTAGGATGCTACTTCAGATGGGTATCATAATGGATAAAGATTGAAGGCATGCAAAATAAATGAAGCACCCTGTCAACACTAATCTTTTTAAAAATTCCACTCTAAGGTTTATTTACTTGGTATCTGGGGCATCTAAAATTGTACACAAAATTGTATGTGTATTTTTCTGGGAAAAGCAGTCATAGTGTTCTTCTGATTCTTAAAGGTTTCTAAACATTTCTGTGAATGTTTTTGGATCAACGAAAAAATATTTAGGAAAATGGATTAAAAGGCAATGGATAATGTCAAAACCTAATGATAAGTAAGGTATTTGATTAATCTGAGTTGAAATAATCACCCCTGAAGTAGTAAACTTAGTAGAATGTATAAATTGAGTTGTATGGTATTACTTGTTCTGGGTGTGCAAATAAAAAATGGTCAGGTATTGTTAATTTCATGTAGTTTAACCAAATAGAAGGTTACCAATGTGAAGTAAGTCCTCATTCTGTCAATTATGTTTTTTCAAAGATGATGAAAACTGGTGTTTTCCAGTTTTCTAATACCTATATAAACAATTTCCTATAATAAGCATCCTATTAGAAATACTAGCAGTTTCTCCGCCTGATAGCATCCTGATCAAAATGACCAAATTCACCAATGTTCATATTCTGCTTCTTTAACGAGACCACACTTACGCAGATCAGTCTGTTAAGAAATAGTAATAACATAGGAATTAATAATGAAAAGCTATGTATAACAAAACATCAACTTTATTTGTCCAGAAACTGAAAACAACAGAAATATATACACACAGGTGTGACTTTGCGACAGAAGAATACATACAAAATCTCCTGCCACTAGAGAGAAGTTTAAACATACTTGTTTGAAGAAACTGTTTACAAACAGCAGGCAGAATATACATGCTAAAATATAATTTATTAGTTATTCATAATATTTATAATAAAATAGCTTTTTCAAGGTTTCTCCCTGAGAAAAATTTGGTAGCAATAAGCTTTTTAAATATTCCGTTTTTTTAAAAGTAATAAAATCTAGATGAGCCATTTAGTTAAATTTGGTACAATTTTACTTTTTTGAAGTAAAAAAAAAGGTATTATGTATGACACAAGGAAAGGAAGAAATACATGGATAAAGTGTCAAACGATCAGCTGACATTTTGCAAATTTCTCGATTTTCTGAGATCAGAGATTAAAATGACAAAACAAAAAAACTATTAAATACCTGTAGTAAAAACTGAACAAGTGTATGGGAAAATGGGTCCTGAAACTCAGAAAGCAAAGTGACTGTCAAATAGGAAAAAAAAAAAAAAAAGACATGGGAACAGCTAGAAGAAATGACACCAAAGAAGTGAGCGTCATCCATTAGACTTCTAAACCTATTATAAATCCAAAATATACAGTTTGGCTTCAAGCAAAAATCAAATGAATCATCACTATTAACTGAAAATTAAGCACACACTATGTTAAGTAAGGTTTTTATCCTGTAACACCCCGCTTGCATTCCACAGCAAATATTTTGGAATAAGCACAGAGCCTTACATAAGACCAAATATATTGCTTTAAAAATTAAAAGCAAGCATACTGGGTAATACTTTTATAATATTTAAAAGAAGCCATATTAAATTTCACAGAATTTTTACACATCTGTTATTAAAAACACTTTTATGACATTGCTAGTTAAAGTGAAGGTATTTACTATCTATGGTACTGTTAACACAATTCTTATATGAGTTTTTCTGTTTCTATGGTAACATGAATTATAAGGTTCAATGAAGCTGGATTCAGTAATGTGTATTTTTCTGTTATTCAAGGTGAAAAGGAAATGAAACATTTCTAACATTCATAAATTGCAGCAAATGTCTGAATTCCATTTAGAGATAAGACGATAATTACTAAAGTAATTAGAATTCTTCCTGGATGGAATTATTTTGCACACAGTGGAAATTTAGATTTGGGGATGAAAGCAGGGGCCAGGTACATTCAGCATCAGTAATTAATTACGACTAAAACCAATACACCATTCTGATACCTTGGAACAGGCTATACCTTCTTCTGTCTGTTTCTGACTACAATAGAAGAGAAAACTGGTCCCCACCCCCATCCCTTAAGTCAGGAAGATAAAGTGGGTGAAATAATTTTATTCAAGAGAAAATCCAATTACAGAAATAATCAACTTTTCCCTCTTGCTTTATTTTTTCATATTTGAAAGGGCATTCACATTAGCAGAACCAATTAAATGAGTATCAGGACAGGGCAAAAACTACAGCATTGGGCAAGTTTCTTAAATCTTTTAAAATTAAACTTTGAAAAAACCACTTATTGAAATTTTAGAGACTCAAATCGAGATCAGAGCATTCTTTATGGGCAAGCGTAAAGAGAAGGTGACTAAACATAAGGTCTCAGGAACAATAATTCATAAAATTATATAGTCATAACACAGTTGTCTCTAATATTCGGTATATTCTTAATAAGAAATCAGGCAAATTATTACTTTCTTTGGACTGGGGGATTAAACCCAGGGGCACTCTATCACTCAGCTACATTGCCGGTCCTTGTTATTTTTTTATTTTGAGACAGGGTCTCCTTAGGTTGCCAAGACTGGCCTCAAACTTGCTACTTTCCTGCCTTAACCTCCCAAGTCCCTGGGATCATAGGTGTGTGCCACTGTGCCTGGCAAATTATTACTTTCAATGGATGTGTTGTCATCAAGAAATGGCACAGACATTACACTTCAAGTCTCTTGCCATTCTGAAGTACAATTTGTATAGCACTATCATAAACAATACTGAATATGGATATATACAAACACAGAGAGAGAGAGAGAGAGAGAGAGAGAGAGAGACAGACAGACAGACAGAGACAGAGAGAGAGAGAGGCAAGCAGACAGACAGAAAATACACAGTACTGAATCCAGACAGACAGACATAAATAAAAAGAGAAAGACTAAGCTGGGTGAAGTGGTGCATGTCTGTAATCTCAGTACTTTGGAGAATGAGTTAGGAGGATTGCAGGTTCAAGGCCAGCACATGGTAACTTAGCGAGACCCTATTTCAAGAAAATGAAAAAAAAAGGGTTGGAGGTGTAGCTTAGTGGGAGATTGCCACTGGGTTCAATCCCTAGTACGACCCCCCCCCAAAAAAAAAGACACAGAGAAATCAGAAGCTACAACTGTGTGATGGAAATTAAAAAATTCACTAAGTCAAAACATATATTTATAATTACTTTATTCCTTACTAGTTGAACTCATTTTACTGTTGCTTTGTTTTATTTAAATTCAGTTTACCCTGATCAGGTCAGGGGTTGGCAAACTATGGCCCATGTGTCAAATCTAGTGGTTGTCTGTTTTGTAAATAAAGTTTTATTGGAACACAGCCACACTCACTCATTTACATACTGCTTGTGGCAGCTTTCCACATAAGAACAGAGTGGTCCTGACAGCTGCAATGGAGACCACATGGCCCACAAAGTTAAAAATAGTTTCTGTCTGCTGCGATTCCACCGGGCACAGGACTGTGGTCCCAGGGGCACTCCAGAGTGAACTGAAGGGACGGGGCACACAATGCGCTCTCCTATCTCCTTTCTGAACAATCTCATTGGAGCACCTACTAGTACTTATCTAAAGTCTTGCTTTTCCCTGGGCATCTTAGCTCAGCCACGACCTCCTATGTATCCCCGTGACACCTCATTCCAATATGCTGGACACTGCTCACGTGCTTCCTTGTCCCATGATCCTAACACACTGCAAGCACCTGGTAGACAAGGATGCGGCCATGTTCGCATGCCACACTCCGCCGCAGCCTCACGGTAATCAAGGCTCAGTCACCGTGCCCAAGGAATTAAGGAGAGGCGGGAGGGAGAACTGGGGAGAAGGCAGGGAAATGCAAAAATGAACTCAGTGGAGCAACGGGCTCTGACTACCTAGTAGTGACTGATCTTTGTCTCGTCTAATAGCAATCTGAATATTCTACTTTAAAGTCCTAGCAGTTAACTCGGGGAAGGGAAGAGTGGAAATTCACAGGGCTTCGTACAGGACAGGGCTTCTCCTTGAGCAAAGTGTGGAAAGACGCTTTGGAGAAATAAGACACCAGAGCTGACCTATATTGTCATTTCTCAAGTGAACACTTTTGAAGAATTATTTTACCTTAAACGTCTATGTCTAGAAATAACTAGAATGTTGAGGCTGGGTTGATGCTTAAAGCCAATAGCCCGGGTTTATATGCAGATTTCACATTAAGTTTTGGGGGTCTTGGAAGTTGAGGAGATCTGGGAGGAGGAGCTGGAGGGGCGCTTTCCTGGTCCAAGGCCACGGCTGTGGCTCTCTGTTGAAGGGGCTGCCCCATCGCTCCACATCACTTATCACCTGGATGAGGTGTTCTCCAGGAAGCTCTGAGTAGTGGACCTGCAGGAGGACCACTATGGCCAGAGAGACAGCAGGTGGCCACGAGCCCTTCCCACATGAAATGTGCCTGCTCCTTAGACTCGAGGGCCTGGCACTTCATAAGACACTGTGTCCAGATGCCATTGGCCCAAATCTGTGCCTTGAGCAAGGCGACTCTGATCTGTCCGATGCCACACCTGGCTGGACTGTCAGCTGCGGGACTTCCCATCTCTAAGTCACCTGGTGGCCCTGCCCAAGACACGCTGCACCAACCCGTGAAGCACTCTGTGCTCACTGGAGTTGGAGGACTCCTGTGTACTCCTGTCGCCATAGCTGCTCTGGAGGCAGCCTGGCCTCCCAGCCTTCCTCCGCCCTGGCCTCCTGGCCTTCCTCCACCCTGGCCAACAGTGCTGGGAGCATCACCATCATGCTGGCAGGAGCCCACCCCACACCAAGCAACACTTCAAAACTCGAGAACTGGTCCCCACGCCAGGGACCCTAAGGATCTGTGTCAGGATGCCACAACAATCCCAGAGTCATCATGCAGGAAGAAAATGACATTAATCACACACAAATCAGCCTACTAGCACGGTGACATGGCGTTTTCTGACCCCTGAACCTAGACGAACAGGTCATCTTGCTAGCGCTCCTTGAGGGCTTCCTCTGCCAAGCACTGTCTCTCTTTCTGGTGCTTCTCATTCACTGGCTCATTTAGGCCCCATGGCAGTCAATAAGAGGCAGTGTTTCTTCAGTTTGTATATGTGGCAGCAGAAGCACAGGGAAGCTAAGTAACCAGCCCCAAATCACACAGCATGGAGAGGTAGAGCCTGAGCCGGGTGTGGCAGTGCACGACTATAATACTAGTACTTGGGAGGCTGAGACAGGAGAATCGCAGGTTCGAGGCCAGCCTCAGCTACTTAGCGAGGTCCTTGTCAACTTAGTGAGACAGACTGCTTCAAAATAAAACATAAAATAGGGCCAGGGGTATAGGTTGGAGGTAGAATACCCCTGGGTTCAATCCCCAGTAAGAAAGACACACGCATGCATGCATGCACGTACATTCACACACACGATAGAGCCTGGATCTGAATCCTGAAGGTCTGTTTTCAGAGTCTGTGATCCTAAATGTACGCTGCCTCCCACTGATGGAGGACTGTGAATACTGATTAGCACCAAAGGTACCTGTGGAACACCACAGGCCCCCTTTCCCAGAAACAATGACTATCAGGCCTTTGTACAGTGACTCTAAGACTCTGGTCTACAAGCATGGGTGCCGTCTGATAACCCCACAACTGCTACATAAAAATATCCACTTGACACTATCTTCACCATCATTCCTCCATTATTAGATGGGTTCTCTTGTGTTACAAAACAAGGGCACTGAGGATACGGTCACATGTCCATGATGACAGAGCTACTTTACAGCAGAGAGGGTCTGGGATTCGGATTTCTGGCTCCTAGTGCTTTATTTACACACTTATCTTTTTAGCCAAGGAAGAGAAATACAGAAAAAAAAATGTCTACCAGATAACGCATCTGTGCTAACAGCCAACAAAAAGATATTCGTGAAAGCTCAGATTTCATCTCGCTCATTCTCAGTGGTGCCAAAATGAGGGAAAGAGATAGGACCCCGTGAGACTAGAGCCATTAATAAGTGCAACACACCCCTGGCTCAGTGAGAAAACAAAAAGTCTTGTTAATTTTTAACACTTTGCATCATGTCCCAAATCAGGCATCAGGTCTAGAAAGTAGCACCGATTACATCATTTTTGGCAAGAGAAACTGAGGAATGTTTAGATATAGCAGGGCTTGACACTAAGTCCTGAACACACTATAGTCTGGCACACACACCGAGGTATCTGTGTCAATCATGATTCAGATCCAACTACTGGCTAGAAAGACCCCCAGAGGGTCATGTGCTAATGGTCCTTCTGCTGTGTCATTTCACTGAGTGCTATGGTTTGAATCACAGCACCCCCTCCAAAATTTACACTGCCACTTAATCCCAAGTGCCACAGTATTAAGAGCTGCTGCCTGGGGGGGGGGGGTGATTACGTCGTTAGGGATGAGCGTTCTCATAAAAGGGCTCAGGGTGGAAGGGAACGGACCTCACTAGATCCTGACCCTACAGCATCTTGATGTTGGTCTTGGCAGTCCCTAGAACTATGAGGAACACATTTCTGCTGTTTATGTTACCCAGTCTCTCGCATTTTGTTGCAGCAGCACAAATGAACTAAGAGACTGAGATGTCAAAACAACCTTCTGAAAGAAGGGGCCAAATGCTTACTTTGCAGAGGTTCAGAAAGGTGAAGTATTTATACCGTGGGATAAAGAGTTGAATGCTGACTACTGTCTCTCAAACCTGATAGCACAGGGTGGGAGGGGGGTAGCTCAGTGGTAGAGCGCTTGCCCAGCCAGCATGTGTAAGGCCCTGGGTTCCATCTCCAGCACCACTAAAAATAAATATGTAGCAGCCAGGCGTGGTGGCGCATGGTTGTAATTCCAGTACTTGGGAGGCTGAGACAGGAGGATCACAGGTTCGCGGCCAGCCTCAGCTACTTAGTGAGGCTCTCCACAACTTAATGAGACCCTGTTTCAAAATAAAGAATAAAAAATAGGACTGGGGGTGTAGCCCAGAGGTAGAATGCTCCTGGATTCAATCCCCAGTACCGCAAAAATAAATAAATAAATAAATAAATAAATAAATAAATAAACAAATGAATAAATAAATAAAATAAAAGGAGCTTTAGTTAACTTGTCATGTGAGGTCAGACTTAAGCAGTAGAGTTGGACAAGACAGAGGCAGGTGGTATAGAGCACCCATGTTCAATGAACTGCATGATTATAAGTTTTCTAATAGACACATTAAAAAAGAAAAAGGTATGCTGAGCATGGTGGCACATGCTTATAATCCTAGTACTTGGGAGGCTGAGACTGGAGGATCACAGGTTCGAGGATAGCCTCAGCAACCTAGTGAGACCCTGTTTACAAATAAGAAATAAAATCTACTTCTGAGGTGTAGCTCATAAGTAGAATGTTTCTGGGTTCAATTCCTAGTACCAAAAAGAAAAAAAAAAAGGTGCTGGGGAAGAAGCCACAGCAAACTCAGAATTAAGACTTGAGCACTTAGATTTGCAATCTTCTCTGGCTTTTGTTTTAATAATATTTAGTGTAGCCGGGCGTGGTGGCGCACGCTTGTAATCCCAGTACTTGGGAGGCTGAAACAGGAGGATCTGGGTTCATGGCCAGCCTCAGCTACTTAGTGAGGCCCTCCACAACTTAGTGAGACCCTGTTTCAAAATAAAGAATAAAAAAATAGGGCTGGGGATGTAGCTCAGAGGTAGAATGCCCCTGGGTTCAATCCCAGTACCGCAAAAAAATAATAATAAATAATAATAAAAAATAATAATATTTAGTATGACACATATAAGTAATGAGTTTTGTCTGACTATGACTATTATCTGTTTTCAAATATATCAGTTTTATATGTTTTCAACTGTAAGTAAACTGAACAACAACAGAAAAGAATTATAGTAGAAGCCAGCTCTTACCTTCACAAAGGGATATTTTGGAGACAGAAAAAGTTTGGACAGATGCCCTCTTCGAATTCAGTTAGCCACATTAATAAATCAAGAGTTTTAATAGTATATTTTCTATAACCAAGTAAAACAAATAGCCTAATAACAACCAAACCAAATAAACTTTAATCAAAAAAAAAATCGAAGGCCAAGCATGGTGGTGCACACTTGTAATCCCAGTACTTGGGAAGCTGAGACAGTAGGATCGCAGGTTTGCGGTCAGCCTCAGCTACTTAGTGAGGACCCCGGCAACTTAGACCCTGTTTCAAGATAAAGAATTAAAAAAAATAGGGCTGGGGGTGTATCTCGGAGGTAGAATGCCCCTGGATTCAATCCCCAGTACCTAAAAAAAACAAAAATTGAAGAGATGAATACAGCACAAAAGGTAGGAAGAAAGGAAGGAAGGAACGAAGGAAGGGATGGATTGATTCACCAGAAAGCAAATGGCATTCTACAGAACTAGTCTTTTAGTTACCAAATTTAAAATGCACACCACAAAACCTCTCTCTCATCTCGGACTGTGTCCTTAAAAATTAAGTACCACCACAGAGATTTAAAAAGAAAATACAAGCGGCTAACACTTCAATGAAATTCTTCAAAGTCAATTTTACGAATGAACATGAAATACTAAGGAAATGTTTCTTTGAACTTTGACCTTAATAATGTGATGTTATCAGACTGTTTGTCACTAGCCACAAACACTGTAGCCCAGAGATATATTAAACATCAAGTTCCTACTCATCAAAAATTAAAAATGTTACCAACAATCTTTATAAATTATCTAATATCCAATGTGATAAGTATCGTACGTTAAATGATAAAGTATTTTAGGAGCCGGGAGTGGTGGCGCACTCTTGTAATCCCAGAATTTGGGAGGCTGAGACAGGAGGATCACAGGTTAGAGGCCAGCCTCAGCAAGTAGTGAGACTCTCACCAACCTAGTGAGAACCTGTTTCAAAATAAAAATAAAAAATAGGGCTGAGGGTATAGCTCGGAGGTAGAATGTCCCCGAGTTCAATCCCCAGTACCATACATAAATAAATAAATAAACAAACAAACAAATAAATAAAGTATTTTAGGAAAAATCTGAAATACCATGAAAAACAAATATGACTTTCTGAGTGACAGGGAAAAAAGTCTAAGATAGAAAGGAAATTTGATACAAAAACTTTATTACATTGGAAACTCAGTATAAAGGAGTTATATGATTTTAAGCCGGAGTTTTTATTCAAACCTTCTGTTTCGATTACTTTTTACAAATTTAAATCTGTTGATGGTGTGCATATTTCCAATAAATACAACAGCATGAGCTTCCATGCTAGCAGGACACCTGCTAACATCTTTTATTCATGTACGTGTTCCCAGTGCAAAGCAATTATATTATTTCAAATATTTTAAAATGTTTTCTATTACTGCCTAACATAACTGCAGGTTACCTTGCAAATCATCACTTTCCTTTTGCACTCTCTCTGCCTAAATCTATGGGAAAAAGACTTATTTGCGGTGGTGTGTTCAGAAGTCAATAACAGCTTACAAGTCATCTCAGCCTGGGTTACCTGCATCTGACTGCGGACGTGAGAACGCGTCCACAATGCAAGAAAAAGGTATGTATGTATAGATTTTGTTTGTTGGGCTGGATCTAGCTCTTTGGCACCGGCTTCCCGATGTTATGAATTCTAGAGAGGGAAGTAAGTGTTCACAGCTAGTCATTACAGTTCTGTAAACCCCGTGACTGTCGCTGGTCCCCCACCGAGGTTCTCATCACAGGGACAACTGCGCTCTCTTCAGCGAATCATCTTCAGGTGTGGGCATCAAGGTGCACAGAGGGCATGAGGCTTGCAGGGGAGGGGTATGAGAAATGAGGGACAGGGCAATATGCGTTTATGTCATTTTTTTCTGTGTTTATTGAAATGACATTTAGGTGGAGCCTACAGCTAAAACTGGTAAATCTGAACAGCAGAGAACTTCTGTATACTAATTCTAGGTCAACATATTATGGATATATTGTGCCATTTATTCCCAGAACAAGTATTTGAGGGGAGAAAGACTAGCTTTGAAGATTAATAAAGAAATATTGTTTTAGACACCAAAATAATGACTGCAAGGTATAATACTATTTTTAATAAATCTGAAAGTATTCATTGACATACACCCCAAGTGAATGAAGACTTATAGTAAGGCAATTCAATCTACTTAAATCCATAATTTATATGACATAAGGTATTGTAGGTAGTAACTAATTGTTAATAGTCTATTATTTATTCTACCTCTTTCTCATCTGATTTTTCTTGGTGACATTGACTACTCAAAAAAATATATGTATATATGTTCAATTTCAACTTGTCTGACATTCATCTAACAGGGAACAGTCCCACACAAAGCTTTATCACAGGCACACAGGACTTCAGACCATTATTGTTTTATGACTAAAAAATGAGTGACTTAAGACAAAAAGCTCAACATCCTTAAACTTCATTTCTATTCATTCTCTAATAAATACCATCTGTTGTGTACTTTAGGGATATAATACCCGTCAAAAACTCCATCGTATTATGAGAACCGGCACCAAGTTGATCTGAAATGCATATTTGAACAGATGTGTTTAAATTACATCTCCGTCTATCCACATGCATAAATTCAGAGCAAGCGTGTGTTGATTTAAAATGCATAAAAAAAGGGATTTGGAGATGCATCAAAAGTGAACAGCATCTCAACGGATCAAGGCTCACATTACAAAAGGTCATTACTAAAAATAAAGTTTGCATTTATTAAGGGTTGCACCAGGGGGCTGTTCATGGGAACTGACTTAATGTTTGCTGCACAGAATCAGTCACTGAAGCTACACTAATTTTTTACAACTCTTCCATGTAAAGCATTAAAGCTGTCATGCATGGAGAGAAAAAAAATGGATAGTAGACATCAAAATGGGAGAAAATTTTATGGCATGTCTATTGACTGACATCGGTTTATACAGTTCAGTCCTCCATATTTCAACCATATTTTGCATATCTCTATTTTTTTTTGTCTGTGATTGCTACAGGAAAAACACTTTTCAGAATTTATATTTTGTGTATGTGTTTCCAAAAGATAAAACTGATCAAATCCTTTTGGAAATCTTGTGAAGATTGTCAATGTTCAGCAAGAAATTAAACATACAAAAATATACAGATGTAAAAGCACCTGATCTGTAAATGTTCTCTATATTCCCTAAGGTGATAATTCCCATGCAGGTTTTCACTATCAATAAAACTCACTGTTGGCCAAGTGTGGTGGCGCACGCTTGTAATCCCAGTACTTGGGAGGCTGAGACAGGAGGATCCGGGTTCGTGGCCAGTCTCATCTACTTAGTGAGACCCTCCGCAACTTAGTGAAGCCCTGTTTCAAAATAAAGAATAAAGCCGGGCGTGTTGGCGCACGCTTGTAATCCCAGTATTTGGGAGGCAGAGACTGGAGGATCTGGGTTCACGGTCAGCCTCAGCTACTTAGTGAGGCCCTCCGCAACTTCGTGAGACCTGGTTTCAATAAAGGATAATAAATAGGGCCGGGGGTGTAGCTCAGAGGTAGAATGCCCCTGGGTTCAATCCCCGGTACCGCAAAAAAAAAAAAAAAA
>PVJS01029817.1:0-24485 GCA_004027185.1 Glis glis
GGTCTCCGCCTCCCAAAGTACTGGGATTACAAGCGTGCGCCACCACGCCCGGCTTAGCAACCCTATTTTAAAATTAAAAAAAGAAATGTCATAAAAGGGCTTGGGGAAGAAGCCAGGTGTGGTGGCGCACGCTTGTAATCCCAGTACTTGGGAGGCTGAGACCGGAGGGTCCGGGTTCGCGGCCAGCCTCAGCTACTTAGTGAGGCCCCCCCACAACTTAGTGAGACCCTGTTTCAAAATAAAGAATAAAAAATAGGGCTGGGGGTGTAGCTCAGAGGTAGAATGCCCCATGCGTTCAATCTCCGGTACCACAGAAAAAAAAGGGCTCGGGGGTATAGCTTGGAGGTAAAATGCCCCTGGGTTCAACCCCCAGTATCAAAATGCATACATACATACATAGAATAGGGTTGTGGGTGCAGCTCAGAGGTAGAATGCCCCTGGGTTCAATCCCCAGTACCAAGAGAAAAACAAAACAAAACAAAAAGGCTCTCCAGGAAGAGAGACAAGGACCGCATGTGTGTGAAGGTGGCGCCTGGGCAGAGGAAGGACCAGGACAACCACTTTGCAAGGAAGGGACTGGGGCTGCAAAGGCAGTGGATGTCTGGGAGGCCTCTTCCAGGAGAAACAGAGAAGGCTCCTGGGGTGTCTCATTCCTCTGAATGACAGCTCAGAGAGGTAGGGAGAATATGGGCAAAGCCAGGCATGGGCAGGAGCCGCAGAGGGTCAGGTTGATCCAGCACGCCCTCCGACACCTGTCTTCCCCTCCAGGTCAACAATCAGAAGATGGCCATCCCCTACAGCCCCAATGAGCACATGATGATCTCCATGCAGTCCCAGCAGCTACATCTGGTCACTGACTTTGAGATGATCATCAGCTTTGGTGGGAAAAATTACGGAGGTACCTGAGGGAAGGGAGCAGAGAGCAGAAGGCACGTTCCTGGGCTGGGGGAAGCAAATGCACGGCTTGGACAGGCAACTGGTGGGGAGAAGAGCCCTGCTTGGGAATGGGGCCCCCGGCTCAAGAGGAGGGCCCAGAGCCAGGCATGGTGGCGCACGCTTGTAATCCCAGTACTTGGGAGGCTGAGACAGGAGGATCACAGGTTTGTGGCCAGCCTCATCTACTTAGTGAGGCCCTCCGTGACTTAGTGAGACCCTGTTTCAAAATAAAGGAATAAAATAGGGCTGGGAGTGTAGCCCAGAGGTAGAATGCCCCTGGGTTCCATCCCCAGTACCACAAGAAAAAAAAAAAAGGAGGGCCCAGGAGGAGGTGGGGGTGCAGCAGGCAGGGCTCACTCTGGGTGCCCCTTCCTCCTGCAGCGATCACCCTGCCCAGCACGTACCAGGAGCTGGTGCTCGGCCTATGTGGGAATTATGACAATAACGAGAAGAATGATTTAATACTGCCGGACGGCATGCCCACCACGAGCCTCCTCATCTTTGTCAATAGTTGGGAGGTGAACGGGGAGGACTCCCTGTTTCGCTTCCGGAGGTGGGTGCTGGGGCTCAGGGAGCAAGAGTGGTGCTGCTACCAGCTGGTGTCCTGCTGATGGACACCTGGCTTCTTCACCTTTTGTCACTTCTCCCCTTCTCTGTCACTTGCTGTCATATGGACCATAGAGTACCCACTGGATGGAAATCCCAGTTGGTACCCTCACCCTTCTCTTTGTCCCCCTCCCCAGCCATTCTTTCTCCCCAAGTCTGCCTTCCCCCAGGGCCTCACCCGGCCCTTGGCTTCTCTGTTCCAGGGCCCTACCAGAGAAGGAAGAGAGAAAAGAGGAAGAGTCAGGCTCCTTTGGGCCACAGTGCAGCCCGGAGAAGCTGGCACTCATCAATAGCACCCAGGCCTGTAGCGTGCTGGTGGACCCCCAGGGCCCCTTCGCTGCCTGTCACCAGACTATGGCTCCAGAGCCCTTCCAGGAGTGAGTCAAGGGCCCAGGACTTGTGGGATTGGCCCAGTTAGCTGCTCTGGCCTTTCCCTGTGTCCTACTCCTGACCCCATTGAGCTCTGTCTCTTCACTTCTTTCTCTCTATGGCCTTGTTTCCTGGTGACACTGCCTGATGTCTGGTGTTCAGGGTTCCAGGCCCTCTTCCACAGGGCTGGGTCTCCTTGCCTCCCCCTCTCTGACATTATCCTCTCCCCTAACCCCCATTCAACCCAGATACTGTATGTCAGATCTGTGCATTGGGGACCCCAAAGAAGAAGAGGAGCTGCGCTGCCGAGTCCTCAGTGGGTACGCCACCATTTGTCAGGAGGCGGGTGCCAGCCTGGCCAACTGGCGGGACTACACCCGCTGTGGTGAGGCACTGCCCCTGCCCAGCAGCTCGCCCTGACCCTCCTCCATTCCACCCCCTGCTCAACTCTTTTCCCACCACTATCCTTCCCTTCACCTTCCTGTTTTGGTTCTGCTATCCCTTGATGCTCTCCAAGTTCGATGCAGCACATTTGTCCAGCTTGACAGCTTCTCTGCCCCCTCCTGGGAGCCTCCTCCCCATCACCCCATCTCGATCCTCCTCTCTAAATCCATCTTTGTTCATCCTGCTCCTTCACATGCTCTCATGTCCCAGATAAAAGCCCTCAGATGAAGCTGGGCTGGGTGTTGCACATTTGTAATCCCAGTTCTTGGGAGGTTGAGATAGAAGGATGGCAGGTTGGAGGCTAGCCTCAGCAAAGTAGTGAGGCCCTCAGCGATTTAGTGAGACCCTGTTTCAAAATGAAAAATAAAATAGGGCTGAGGTGTTGCTCAGAGGTAGAATGCCTCTGGGTTCAATCCCCAGTAACTAAAACACACACACACACACACACACACACACACACACACACACGCACGCACGCACTCAGACAAAGCTGGCCTAGTCCTCCTGGCTTCCCTGCCTGCAGGCAGCTCTGTGCTCTGTTGAGTGACCTTGTGCCCCTCTTCCACCTTTGGCTTCATTTGCCCATAGTGCTTATATGTTTGGTTGTCCTCAGCTCCTGACCATACCTCTGTCCCCTCAGCCATGGTGTGTCCACCCAATACCGTGTATCAGAGCTGCATGACACGCTGCCCTGCATCCTGTGCCAACCCGACGGCCCCCGAGGAATGTGAGGGCCCCTGTGTGGAAGGCTGTGCCACCCTCCCAGGCTACATCTATAGTGATACCCAGAGCCTCCCCCTGGCCGAATGCGGCTGCACCGTCGATGGTGTCTACTACCAGGTCAGGGGGCTGGCAGTGGGAGGCTCAGGGAAGTCCAGGCGCACATAAAGCCAGACCCGGGATGGAACCAGAACTCCTCGACCCCCACCCACCCTGGCCTTTTCCTTTTCCAGCTGGGTGACAGCTTTGTGACTGAGGAGTGCTCACAGCGCTGTACCTGTGCCCGCTCGGGGACCCTGCTGTGTGAGCCCTTCAGCTGCAAGGCTGGGGAGACCTGCACCCTGGGCAACTTCACCCGAGGCTGCTTCCGAGGTGAGCCTGGACCTCTCTGGGCTCCAGACTGCCCCACTCCCGGGGGGGGGGTGTCTCTGGACCAAGGATCCCTCCCCATCCTCTGCAATGGAACTTCTGCATTAATGTCAGGAAGTCTGTACCTCTTTTTAGGAAGGGCCCTTACCTGTGGCACCTAGTGGCAACCACAGTACCCCATTTTATGGGTAACAGAAATGGAGTTCAGAGAGGTTAAGCAGTTTCCCTATATTGGTGGACTGAGCCCCTGGCAGGCTCTGGTAGCCCCCGGGGTCCAAGCCCAGCTGGGCACTGTGTATGTCCTCCCAGGAGCCATCACAACTCCTGTGTCCTTGCAGAAAGCCCGTGTCTCCAGAACCCCTGTCAGAATGACGGTCGGTGTCACGAGCAGGGGGCCAGCTTCACCTGTGAGTGTGACTTCGGATATGGGGGAGACATCTGCACGGAGCCTCTGGATGTCTCACCCCCTAAAAAGCCAGGTGAGCACCATATCCCAGGCCAGTACCCCACTGACAACTGGTACAGAATTGTTCTACATGTATAAGCATATTATAATATCTACTATAGATGTCTATTATATACTACAGATATATTATAATATTAATAATATATACAATAAGCTAGGTGTGGTGGTGCATACCTGTAATCCCAGTATTTGAGAGGCTGAGAAAGGAGGATTGCAGGTTCAAGGCCAGCCTCAGCAATTTAGCGAGATCCTATTTTAGACTGAAAAGTAAAATAGGGGTGGAGGTCTAGCTTAGAGGTAGAATGCCCCTGGGTTCAATTCCCAGTACCACACACACAAAAAAGATACAATATAAAATATATTAAGCCAAGAGTGGTGGTGCATGCTTGTAATCCCAGTACATGGGAGGCTGAGACAGGAGGATCACAGGTTCAAGGACAGACTCAGCAAGTAGTGAGACTCTCATGAACCTAGTAAGACCCTGTTTCAAAATAAAAATAAAATGGGGTTGGGGGTGTAGCTTGGAGGTAGAATGCCCCTGGGTTCAATCCTCAGTACCACGCACAAAATAATTAAAATTTTATTCTAATGCTGGGCATGGTGGCGCACGCTTGTAATCCCAGTATTTGGGAGGCTGAGACAGGAGGATCCAGGTTCGCTGCCAGCCTCAGCTACTTAGTGAGGCCCTCCGCAACTTAGTGAGACCCTGTTTCAAAATAAAGAATAAAAATAGGGCTGGGGGTGTAGCTCGCAAGTAAAATGCCTGTGTTGAATCCCCAGTACCAAAAAAAAAAAATTATTCTATAGCCGGGCATGGTGGTGTGCACTTGTAATGCCAGTACTTGGGAGGCTGAAACAGGAGGATCGTAGGTTTGAAACCAGCCTCAGCAATTTAGAGAGGCTATCAGCAACTTAGCAAGACCCTGTTTCCAAATAAAAAATAAAAGAGGTCTCGGGGGTGTAGCTCGGAGATAGAATGCCCCTGCGTTCAATCCCCAGCACCATAAAAATATTATTCTAATACATAATATTTAGGTATAATAGGTATCATAATTATTATCTGATTTCCTAGAGATTAGCAGAGTAAGGATTCTCAATTCATCCCTGCATCCATCTCCTACCCACATATTTTGGAAGCTTCTCTCTGAACCCTAGCTCTCTACTTCCCACCCCTCACCCCTATATGCCTTACCTGTCATTATCCCCCACCCCCACCCTTGTCTGTGTTCCTCTATGTCTTTCCAGAACCTTTTACTATATTTTTTCCTATCCCAAACTCAAATTCCATTGTGCCTCTGGGCTAGAGGTTCTGGGGAGGGAGGGAGATAGCTTATTTAACAAGTACATTCCTGGGCTCACCAGAGATTCACATTCAATAAGCCTGGAGTGGGTCCAGAAATCTGCTTTTCCGACCAGTGCCCAGGTGCTGACTGTTGGAAGTGGTTCTGGGGCTACTCTTTGAGAAATGCTGGCCCAGATGATACCTGAAGCTCTAGGGATCAGCTGGATGAATATTCCCTCTAAAGGCTTATGGGGCAGGGTGCCTTATAAAGGCACACTTATAATCTCAGTACTTGGGAGGCTGAGACAGGAGGATCCGGGTTCGCAGCCAGCCTCAGCTACTTAGTGAGGCCCTCCATAACTTAGTGAGACCCTGTTTCAAAATAAAGAATAAAAAATAGGGCTGGGGGTGTAGCCTGGAGGTAGAATGCCCCTTGGTTCAATCTCCAGTACTGCAAAATAAATAAATAAATAAATAAATTAATTAATTAATTAAATAAAGGCTTATGGGGCCAGGTGCGGTGACACACACCTGTAATCCTAGTACTTGGGAGGCTGAGACAGGAGGATCGCAGGTCCAAGGACAGCCTCAGCAAGTAGTGAGACTCTCATTGACCTAGTGAGACCCTGTTTCAAAATAAAAAAATAAAAATCGGGCTGGGGGTGTGGGTCAGAGGTAGAATGTCCCTGGGTTCAATCCCCAGCACCACAAAAACAAAAAACAAAACAAAAAAAGTCGGAGTCTTATGGGAGTTGTGTCTGGAAACAAAGGGCTGCTGGGGGATGGGACACTAAAGCCCAGGAGACCCTGGGGGTGACAGCCTTCTGGAGGGAGAACTAGCCACACTAGAGATTTAGGGGGATGAGGTCCCTCAGGGTGGCAACCGAGGACCAGCAGGGCCTGCCTCCTCCTATACACCCCTTTCTCTCCCTGAACCCTTCCTATCCCACATCCCTATTTCTCTTCCTGCACCCAGAAGCATCCTATGTTACGGCCATCCTGCTGGGAATGCTGGTGTCCCTGGTGGTCATAGTGCCAGTGGTGACCAGAGAGTGTGTTCACAGGACAAGGAGGAGAAGTAAGAGGAGGAGGTGAGTCCTGAGCACAGGTGAGGAGGGGTGAGTGAGGTGAGGAAACGGGAGTGGCCGGGGCCTGGGCCGCTTGGTGGAGCCCACTGAGCCTGCTCCCTACTGCTTCCTAGGGAGAAAATGCAGAGCCAGAACAGGGACCCGCAGGAGACCCAGGACAACAACCCTGCGGCCAGGACAACCCTGGCCGTGGGGGTAGAGTCCGCCTCTGACGCGGGCTTTCTCGATTTCTCCTCAGACATAGTTCCTGAACCTGCCTTCAAAGCCACTCAGTTCTGAGTTTCCTCAAACAAGGAGATAAAATAATTTATTTTTTGAGATGTGAATTTCTCTGTGATTATAGCGGAAACAGTGAGACTGTGAGGCAGGTCTTGGGGGGAGAAACAGGAGGTCGACAGGTGGGTGGCAGCCCAGGTCTGGAGGTGGTGTTGGGCTGGGGGTGTGGCTCAGCGGTGGAGGGCTCCCTAGCACTCTGGGGCTCTGGGTTCTGTCCGCAGCATTGGGAGCGGATGAGGAGGGAGGGGGCTTGTCCCTTAGAGAAAGCCACCTTTCAGCCCTGGGAGAGACTATGGACAGGAGAGGCAGAAGGGACTGGGAGGGAGGTGGGATGAAGTGTAGGACATAGCCCCAGACGGTCTCCTGGGGTGCTGAGGACAAGCTTTGCATGTTTGTCTTTACCCCAGGAACACTGGGTTCTTAGAGGACATTGCCTCTGAGCTCCCCACCAAGGGGACTGAAAGGTCATTCTGAGAAGCTTCACTAATGACAAGAAGTTTCTAATGATGAGACTCCTTTCTGGGTAGAGGCTAAGGATGGGGATTGTGGCTTTTTTCCAAAGGATGGCCCTCTGGAGAGGCCCTCACCCTCCCTATTCCTCCCATTTCTTCAAAGGACCTGGGGGTTACCATGGGAACTGAGGGTGGGGTTGGCATAGGCTTTTGGAGTTCTGACCACCATCCCAGCAATCCACTAGCGACCCACCCAAACGAGCCTGACACCAGGGGCTCCTTCCTCCCACCGGGCATCTTGGGGGAAGGGGCTGGGCCACCCTTCCTGGACTCTTAAGTTAGAAAGGAAGACAGACATTTGGGCAGGGGGAGGGCTGGGATGTAAGACCCTGAGGTACAGGGGTCCTGGGCTTGGGGATGTCACAGCAGGCTGGACATCAGGTCTTCCAAAGATATTCTGACTCTGTGCTTAGCCTCAGAGATTTTCAACCCAAGGCACCCTTCCCACTTCATAGGAAGTGAAACCCAACAGGGGCAGGGAGGGACCAGGAAAGGAGGGGTGCCCTTTCCTGCCTGACATGGAGGAACCCCTCACACTGGGAAGCACAGAACAGCCTCTGGAACTGGGCTGGGTCATGGCTCCAGCTGCCGCCTGCCCCCAGCCCCCAGCCCAGCTCCCGCACCTGGTCTTCATCTTTGCCTCTCTGCTCAGTTTCTGCCCTATTCCCTCGACCTTTATTCCTCCCTGTGCAGGCTCTGGAAGGTCACCTTATCTAGCCCGGATGTCTGCTTGGCAGGGAAAGGGGGTTGGCTGGGCCGGCCTGCTCCGGATGGACCCCCTCCCTCAGCAGGACTCAGTTCCTCCCACCCCCTCTCAGGGGTACAAAACATGCGTGTTTTGACACCAAAGGAGACAGGGGGCAGGGGACTCCAAGAGGGATATGGAGGTAGGAAATCAGGGAGCTGTTCACTGCCCAGAGCTCCCTGGGATGGAAGGTCCTGCACTGATCTCAAGATGACAACAGGGGGCGACTGAGAGGCAGAAGTGGAAAAGCTGCTCCTGCTGAGGCCAGGCAGGCCTGCCCTGGCAGGTGTCCCAGTGGGGCCCGAAGACCTGGGAGAAAAGGAGGAAACTCAGAAGCTGGCGAGAAGGAAAATGGGGCGGTGTTGTGGGGGTATTGACCCCAGCCTCTCCTCTTCCTGTCTGGGGCAGGGAGTGGGCAGACACACTTGGGTGCTTCCTCCTCCCCTTCCCACGAGGCTGGGAGAACCTGCCTGGGCGGCATATTGAATGGGGGAATTGTCCTGTGCTGAGCCCGCCATCGGTGCGCACACGTGAGGGCCCCCTTCAGCCACTCCCACCTCTCCCCTCCCCCACAGCCAACTCCCCCATTGCGGCTAAACCAGCCCCAACTGTCAACATCTGGCCCACATCTGTCTCCGTCCCAGCCTCTGCCCCCTCCTCCCTTTCAGGGGGCTGCAGGGCAGGGCTGTGAGCTCAAGGCCTCCCCTCCTTCACATAGCCCCCTGCCAGGGCTAAAAGCAACCAGGGGAGGGCCAGGAGGGGGCAGCCCCACCCCGGAGATGCCCTAGGCTCTTGGCAGAGCCAGCCAGAGCAGTTAGAAGCAGCTGCCAATGACTCATCTCCCACGGCCCCCACCCCGCCACCTCAAACACACCCAGGGGCCTGGAACCAAGCTCCCAGCACCCCACAGGCCCAAGGCCTGGCCCTCTGGACCCAGACCCTACTTTCTGTGGAACTAAAGTCTGTATCGTGGCTCGCAATCACCCCCCAGAACTGGTACATGTCCCATTTTCTTTTATTTATACAAAAAAGTTTCTTTTTAAATATAATTTAAGAACCCCTCCAAGCACCGGTGTCTGTCTCTGATTTCCACCACCTCCCCCCTCCCCCGCTCTCCCTCATGGACACAGCTTGGGGGTACTTGGTGGGGGCAGGGAACTGTCTGGGGTTGTGCTGTGACCAAGGCACTATTCTGGAAACATACTTTGCTGGATCCCTGCTTCAACTTGGTCAAAGGAGGAGATGTCAAAACAGGTGCCATTCAACACAAAAAAATTAGGAAGAGGATGGTAGAAAAACAAAACAAAAATAAAAGGGGAGGGAGGAAAAATAAGACCAAAAACAAAAATAAAACTCAAGAACCTTCAATATGAAGGCAGCAGATAGGGGAGGGGCATTTACAAGGGAAAAATGATTGAGTTCGGTGGTGACAGCAGCAAGTCGGAACACCAAGATCCAATGATTGTGTCACTGGCCCCGACACCCCTTCCTGCCTCCTGGGCTAGCGCTCCACTTTGGAGCTGGCAGGATTGTCACCCTCTCTTTGGTCTGCAGGGACATGCCCATTGATGTGGGGGGAGCACCTGGGCAGCTCCCTGGGGAGGCTGGGAGATTATGGGCGCTTCCTTTTCCTCTGTTCACACCCAGTCCTGCAGGAAAGGCGCCCTCACCCTGGGTCTGGGGTTCCCCACCTGGAGGGGACAGATGTGATATGGCACAACCCCCAAATCTTGTCTCTCCAAATTGCCAACTCCCCACCCCCACGGGTTCAAAGTGCAATCCAGTGGGGCGCAGGGATGGGGACTCTGTGAATCCCCACCCGACTCTGCCCCAGGAAGAAGGGGAAGCCGTGTCCCTGGGGTAGGGAATTCCTGGAGGTCAGTACTGTGGGGCTGGTCCTCCTGTCCCACCGGGGGCTCCGGGCTTGGCCTGGGACTTCATATGCTGGACACTGGCCAAGATTTTCTTCTGGTGTCCTGCCAGCGTGACTCCAATTCGGAGCAGGTCCCTGTGGAAAAACAGAGGACTTGGTAAACCACAGGGCTCCCAGGGCCACTCTCCTAGTTAAACTCCATACCCTAATCCTGGCTTCAAGACTGCCAGCCAATCAGGAAGGCCAGCGGCAGGCAGACGTCAATAGTTGTGGGTCTGTTTCCGGAGGATTTAGGTGTAGGGGTCCTTCTTTGTGCAGGGGGTGGACTTCGAAAGCAGGGAGGTAGGAGTGGAGAAAGGAAAGAGAAAAGAACTGGAAGCCAGATGTGGTGCTGCATGCTTGTAATCCCAGTACTTGGGAACCTGAGATAGGAGGATCACAGGTTCAAAACCAGCCTCAGCAATAACGAGACTCTAACCAACCTAGTAAGACCTTGTTTCAAAACAAAAAATAAAAAGGGCTGGGGGTGTAGCTCAGAAGTAGAACACCCCTGGGTTCAACCTGCAGTACTACGAGGAAAAAAAAGTGAGAAGAAAAAGGCCAGAGAGAGAAACAGAGGAAGAACTGGGTGGGGAGGAAGGGGAGGCTCCTGGTTCCTGGAGACTGAGATAAGGGAAAAAAGAAGAGGTGCAAATGCAGAGGCGGAATCTGTGTTAAAGAGAGGCTGCAAGCTGGGTGTGGTGGCGGCACCTGTAATCCCAGTACTTGGGAGGCTGACATAGGAAAATCATAGGTTCAAAGCCAGCCTCTGCGACTTAGTGAGGCTTTCAACAACTTAGTGAGACCCCGTTTCCAAATAAAAAATAAAATAAGGTAGAGGATATAGCTCAGAGGTAGAATGCCCTTGGGTTCAATCCCCCCCAAAAAAGGTTGGGACAAGTTAGGGAGGAGAGCCCTGGGCCCATTAGGGCAGATGGTCTAGGGACCTGCCTCGCCAGGGACCCTCTGGTTCCAGACTTCTTTTCCTTCTTTTGATATTATTCAGACCTTGGGTAAGCTGAGGCCTTGGGAGAGAAATGGGAAAGCAGGAAGGAGGAGTCCCAGAGGGTGGCCAACCCAGGGAGAATAGTTACTTGGGAGGCAATGGAATCATAAAACCATTTAATATTAAAGCTGGGAAGTATCTCCAAAACCTAGTCCAGTCTTCTCCTTTTATGGGTGGGAAAAGAGAACCAGAGTTGACACGTTAATGTGGGAGCTGGGTCTGGAATGTAGATAGATGCACAAAGATAGATACAGACTGAGAGCAGGAAGGGAGATGACCCAGGGCCGAGAAGGCTCCAGGAGCCGAGGCGGGGACTGCCGCCCTTCTAGAAGGATCCCTGGTTCTAGGTCCCAGCAGCTATTGCTGCTTGTGGGGGCTGCTCTGGGCAAGGGCATCAAGCAACTTCCTTGGTGCTGATCCACTGAAATAAGTTAGCCCTGGAGGTTGACCCCAAAGAGCCCTGCTGAGCCCGAGGGCCCGACTCTGGCCCCCATGTTTACTGTCCCCCAAACCGCCCCTTCCACTTACTCAGCGGAGATCTGGCTGACCAGCTCAAAGGAACCAAATCCAGCCGCTGCAAAACTCTCTTCGTATCTTCCCATCTTGATGGCTCGAAGCCACTCGCCCACAGAGCCAAAAGCTGAGTAGTGGGGCTGCCGTTGGTCCAGGAGCGGATGTGAGGCCCTGGGGTCAAGGATGGGAGTAGAATGCTGAGTCCCAGACCTGGGCAGGAGGAAACTGAGCCCAGTCTTGGAGAGGCCAACAGAGACCACCCCACATACCACCAAAGGGACGGAACTTCTAGGCCAGAAAGGGGGGCTCTCGGTTAGTGACACAGTGAGGGGAGAGGGCTTCTTCTCTGGGGTCCTCACCCGCCATTCTCCCTGGCCACGATTTTGAGGCTGGCAGGGTTCCGGATCATCTTGTCGAGGGCGCTGACCACCTGGGGGAAGCGGGGCCGGGCGTTCCGGTCCTTCTGCCAACAGTCCAGCATGAGCTGGTGGAGGGAGGTGGGGCAGTCTGGGGGTGGGGGCAGCCGGTAGTCCTGTTCAATGGCGTTGATCACCTGGAGTGATGGGAAGAAGCACAAGGTGAAGCTGTTTCGGGTGAACGAAGATGCCAAAGGGCCTTGAGGAAGTGGCAACTTAGCCGATGCCAGGACAGGAGACACAGCCCACAGCATGGCAGATGTGGGAGTCCTTCTGGCTGGGCTGTGGCTGGGTCCCCAGAAGCTCTTGGGCTGTGATCTGGACATGTAACCTCCCAATACTGCCCTGCATCCTTCTGCGACCCAACTATGCCATACCAGACTCTTTGATGCAAAGATCGCCTCTTTTTTGTGCCACCCCTACCATCCCAATGAGCCAGCAGTGATGAGTCTGGGACCCCCACCCCCCAACCCTCACCCCATACTCCCGGTGAGAGAACACCCAGGAAAGCTTGGTATGGCCACGGGACACTTACATCCTGATTGCTCATGTCCCAGTATGGGCGCTCTCCAAATGACATCACCTCCCACATCACAATTCCGTAGCTCCAGGCATCGCTGGCGGATGTGAACTTGCGGAAGGCAATGGCTTCAGGGGCGGTCCATCGGATGGGAATCTTTCCTCCCTGTGGAAGGAGGAGGAAAGATGGACCCAGGGACACCCAGGACCCAGGCACACTGCTCCCCACCCCCGACTTTACTTCTTTTCCCCTAGCTCTGGCCTCCTTTCTTTCTGGGACCCAAGCCCCCACCTCCCCAACTGTGTTCTTTTCCTAAACACCGGGAAGGTGGTTCCCCTTTAGTTGGTACCTGTATCTTCTCCCTGGACCAGAGCTGCCAATCCCTCAGTCTCCCACTGTTCCAACCTGCCCTCTCCACATGGGCCCTGAGAACTAAGCTCATCCCCTGGTCCCCAGCCTCACCAGAGAGCTCGTATAGGTGGGATCAGAAGAGTTCTCCTCCAGGAATCGGGAAAGGCCAAAGTCCGAGACCTTGCAGACTAGGTTGCTGTTGACCAGGATGTTGCGGGCAGCCAGGTCCCGGTGGACGTAGCTCATCTCAGCAAGGTACCGCATGCCTGAAGCGATGCCCCGCAGCATGCCCACCAGCTGGATGACAGTGAACTGCCCGTCGTTCAGCTGGAGAACGGACAAGAGAGAGGAACTTGGTTAGGACAGCTCACCTACTGTCCACCCTCCCTTCCACTTCCTAAACCATATCTGTCATATGCAGACCTCTCAACTCATCTGTAGGGAAGCGCACAAATGTCCCTAGGTGAGCCTCCTTTCTCTTACCCTGAGTTCTCTCAGCTCTTAACACCATAACACAATACTTATCATTGTTCCTGTTTCAAAGACCTGCATTCAGTCTCTCTCAATTAGATTATAAGGAGATGATTTAATTTTTTTTCTTCCATTTAACCTAGCACAGAGCTTTAACTCAGAGCATACTCGACCAATGTGTGTATGTGTGTGTATGTGTGTGTGTGTGTGTGTGTGTGTGTGTGTGTGTGTGTGTGTTGTAACTGGGGATTAAACCTAGGGGCATTTTATCTCTAAATTACATCCTCCACTGTATCTTATTATTTATTTATTTATATTTTTTGCGGTACTGGGGATTGAACCCAAGGGCATTCTACCTCCGAGCTATACTCCCAGGCCTATTTTTTATTCTTTATTTTTGAAACAGGGTCTCACTAAGTTGTGAAGGGTCTCATTAAGTAGCTGGGGCCAGCCACAAACCTGCAATCCTCTTGTCTCAGTCTCCCAAGTACTGGGATTACAAGCATGTGCCACCATGCCCAGCTTTATTATTTATTTATTTTTGTGGTACTGGGGATGGAACCCAGGTGCATTCTACCTCTGAGCTACACCCCCAGGCCTATTTTTTATTCATTATTTTGAAACAGGGTCTCACTAAGTTGCTGAGGCTGGCTTTGAACCTGTGATCCTCCTGTCTCAGCCTCCCAAGTACAAAGATTATAAGCATGCGCCACCATG
This sequence comes from Glis glis, assembly GCA_004027185.1. NCBI lineage: Eukaryota > Metazoa > Chordata > Mammalia > Rodentia > Gliridae > Glis > Glis glis. The sequence goes on from PVJS01029817.1 coordinate 13,720, forward strand.
CCCGGCTTTATTTTTTATTTTGAAACAGGGTCTTGCTAAGTTGCCCAGGCTGGCCTCAAATCTATGATCCTCATGTCTCAACCTACCAAGTACTGGGATTAGAGGTGTGTGCCACTGTGCCCAGCTCAACCAATGCTTTTAATCTAACAACCTCCTTAGATGTGACAGCCAGAGTCTAGTTAGTAAGGGTGTGCTCTGAGCTACTGGTCTATGGGTGGAAATATCTTTTTTTTTTTCTTTTTGCGGTACTAGGGATTGAACCCAGGGGCATTCTACCTCCGAGCTACACCCCAGCCCTATTTTTTTATTCTTTATTTTGAAACAGGGTCTCACTAAGTTGCGGAGAGCCTAAGTAACTGAGGCTGGCCATGAACCTGCAATCCTCCTGTCTCAGCCTCCCAAGTACTGGGATTACAAGCATGTGCCACCACGCCCGGCAGTGGAAATATCTTTGTACTGATCCAACTGCAATCTTATGCAATCTTCTTGGACTATGTGTGGTTTTGCCAAAGAACAGTGAGGAAAACTGGGGTACGCAGTGCCAAAGCCAAGGTCTAAAGCCCAACCTTGACTTTTCCAGAGTTTTCTGTCACCACAGAAGCCAACCAAGCATGCAGAGTTAACTGATCCCATCTTCTAGGTTCAGCTAGAGTATAGGGGACCCTCTGCAGTCTGCAGGGTCAGGGACACAGAGTCCAAAAACCAAGTTCAGAGTCTATCCTCCAAACCCACACCCACCCTCGGCCTCCCATCTCCGTTTGTGAGAACACCACATGGCAACAGTCAGGTGGGGGACCTCGGCATCTCCTGTGATTCCTCCCCATCACCTGACACTTGCAATCCATCATCAAGTTCTAATGGCTCTGCTTCCCAAATGCGTCCCAGATCCAACCACTTCTCTCCACCCCATGGCTTGAGTGACTGCAACAGCCTCTTTGTTGGCTCCCAGTATCTATACTGGCTCCTTAGCACCCAGCCAAAGGGACCTCCCTCCACTGTCCACACTCCTGACTAAATCCCTCCAAAGGCTTCCCCTCCCAACACCTGCCTCAAGCTCTACTGGCCTGTTTCTTTTTCTTTTGTCTGTTTTTTGTTTTGTTTTGGTACTGGGGATTGAACCCAGGGGGGGTTCTATCCCTGAGCTACATGCCCAGCTCTTTTTATTTTTTATTTTAGAAACAGGGTCTCGCTAAGTTGCCGAGGCTGGCCTCAAACCTGAAATCCTCCTGTCTCAGCCTCCCAAACACTGGGATTACAGGCATGCGCCATCATGCCTGGCTGCCTATCTGTTTCTTAAACTTGCTGAAGTCCTGCTGATTCTGGGTCTCCACTGGTGGCCCCAGACAATCTCTGCCCATCCCCCCCACCTTATGACTGGCTTACTCATCTCTCCTATCTATCTCCTCTGCTTCCTGCAATAGGAGCTTTGTATAGTCTCAACATCACAACAAAGACTCCAGAGTCGACAGGGGAGGGGTCAGGTTGTTCCCTCAACACTCCAAGGTCTATTTCAGTATCACTTGTGGCAGGATCCAGAGTGGATGTCCCCTGATGGGACTCATGTCAAGTACACAGCACCCTGTGTACTTGATGATGGATTGCAAGTGTCAGGTGATGGGGAGGAATCACAGGAGATGCCGAGGTCCCCCACCTGACTGTTGCCATGTGGTGTTCTCACAAACGGAGATGGGAGGCCGAGGGCAGGTGTGGGTTTGGAGGATAGATTCTGAACTTGGTTTTTGGACTCTGTGTCCCTGATCCTGCAGACTGCAGAGGGTCCCCTATACTCTAGCTGAACCTAGAAGATGAGATCAGTTAACTCTGATTACTTGTTTGTGTAGTCCAGCCACAAACAAGTAATTTCCAATTTATTTATTTATTTATTTATTTTTTGCGGTACTGGGGATTGAACCCAGGGGCATTCTACCTCCAAGCTACACCCCCACCCCTATTTTTTAATCTTTATTTTCAAACAGGGTTTCACTAAGTTGTGGAGGGCCTCACTATGTAGCTGAGGCTGGCCGTAAACCTGCGATCCTCCTGTCTCAGCCTCCCAAGTACTGGGATTACAGGCGTGCACCACAACGCCCAGCTGTAATTTCCAACTTAGAACATCAGAAAAAGCCTGCCTTATAGGAAATAGAGAAACAAGCCAAATGACCCCTCAAGGAAGAAGCCATAAATCCAGAATGTGGGGACATTCAGGGGACAAGGGGTCCAGCTCTTCAGCACATTGGTGTCACAACAAGGAACTATTCAGGATTTGTTTGTTTGTAGTACAGGGGATTGAACAAAGGGGCATACATCTCTGAGCTATACCCCCAGCCTATTTATTTTTTATTTTGAAACGGGGTCTCACTAAATTGCTGAGAGCCTAGCTAAATTGCTGAGGCTGGTCTCAAACCTGAAATCATACTGTCTCAGCCTTACAAGTACTGGGACTACAGGTGTGTGCCACCATGTCCAGGTCTGTTCAGGATTTAGAGAGGCTCAGGTGCAATGTGTGGTCCCAAATTGGATCCTGGTTTGAATAAACCAGCAGTAGAGGATATTTTGGGAACAACTGGAGAACTGTGAATATTAATTAAGTATTAGATGGTGCTAAGAAATCACTAGAATTCTGTTAAATGCAATGTCATTTTGCTCCGTAGGAAAAAAATGTTTTGATTCCTTTAAAAAAGATGCCTAGTAGCTGGGCGTGGTGGCGCGCGCTTGTAATCCCAGTACTTGGGAGGCTGAGACCGGAGGATCTGGGTTCGCAGCCAGCCTCAGCTACTTAGTGAGGCCCTCTGCGACTTTGTGAGACCCGGTTTCAAAATAAAGGATAAAAAATAGGGCCGGGGGTGTAGCTCTGAGGTAGGACGCCTCTGGGTTCAATTGCTGGTACCGCACCAAAAAAAAATATGCCTAGTAAATTTTAAAAATTCAGTAAAACCTGTTAAAATGACAAAAATAAAATAAGCACTTCCCACCTCATCTCCAGCCACTGTTCCATGATCCCGTCTGATTTTTTTCTCACACATGCAATGGTTTGTTTACTTTTTTTTTTTAAAAGCCTCTTTGTTTACTTGTTAATTGCCATGAGACTGCTTGCTCCCAAGAGCAGAAACCCATCTGCTGTGTTCATGGCATTATTCCCAGAGCCTGTGAGAGAGGCTGGTGCTTAGGAGATGCTCCGTAAATATTCATCAAAAGAGTGACCAATGCTGAGTGTGGTGGCACACGCTTGTAATCCCAGTACTTGGGAGGCTGAGACAGGGGGATCGCAGGTTCGAAGCCAGCCTTGGCAACTTAGCAAGACCCTGTTTCCAAATAAGAAATAAAATCGGGCTGGGGGTATAACTTGAAAGTAGAATGCCTTTGGGTTCAATCCCCAGTACCACCAAAAAAAAAGAGTGACCACCCCTTAGCTGGACGGGTATGCTGGCCCCACAGAGGCAGAAGGAAGGGCTAGTCTCAGGAATCGGACCTTTCTCAAAGGGACCACCAAGAGGACCCTGCTGTCCGTCCTGGGTTCTGAACCCAGCTGGCCCCTGCTTCTTGGCTGCCTGGGGGGCAGGAGGTGGACGATGATGGACAGGGTGGCTCACCCGCAGGAAGGAGTCCAGGGCGCCATTCTCCATGAACTCAGTGAGGATCATGACAGGCACGCTGTTGGTGACCACGCCCTCCAGGCGGATGATATTGGGGTGCTCGAACTGGCCCATGATGGACGCCTCACTGAGGAACTCGCGCCGCTGCCGCTCTGTGTAGCCACCCTTCAGGGTCTTGATGGCCACGCAGCTCTCCTTCTTCCCTGGGGCCTTCAGTCGTCCCCTGCACACTTCCCCGAACTCGCCTTCAACCAGGACGCACAGGGTCAGCTCTCCTCCCTCCCTGGCACGGCCCTACCTTCCCTCCTGCCCATCTCACTCCCAGGTGCCCAATTATTTCCTCTTACCTGCGCCAATCACCTCTTCAATCTTCACATAGGAGACATCGATCTCTTTGGCAAATTCCCTCACAGCCTCATTGGGGTCTTCATAAGTGAAGGGGTCAATGTAGACCTTCGTACCTGGGGAGTCCCGCACAGCCCCATTAGCCAAGAAGTGACTTCCATCGGACTCAGATGCCCTGAGTCTTGGCTCACGGCTCTTTCCCCAGCCCCCATTTCTTTTAGGATAGGTCCACCTACCATGCCCAATGAGGTACTGTCCGTGTTTGTCCGAGTATTCCGCATCCCTCCCGTTGTTCTGCTTCCTGTAGCCAATCAGAAAGAAGCAAAAGGTAAACTGAGTCATGCATCTCTATGTCTCTGTAGAAGAACATAGAGAAGGAATGAGCAAGGATCAGAGAAAATGTCAAATGGAAACGGGCCAGTGGGGCAGACAGAAAGGTTAGCCCTGGAGCCCATGGACAGGTGGGCTCCACACAGGGTTTTCAGGGATCTCCAGGTGCCCAGAGCCCTTACCTGAGGCAGAGGACAGCGATGATCACGACCACCAGGACCAGCACCACGCCCACAACTGCAGTGCCTGCAATCAGGGCCAGCTGCTCCCGCCAGCTCTCGCTCTCTGTGGGAGGAGAGGCTGCTGGTTAGGAGAACGCAGGGCCCGGCGGCCCCAGCCTCCACCAGTGAGCTGAGGTCTTCTAAAAACAGGTTCTGGCCCCGCACAAAGGCCTGAGAGCTCCCCGGAAGTCCCTCAGGACAAGGACGTTTCACAATTTTGTTACTGCCAGGGCAGTTTTGATTTTGTTTTATGATAAGAATTGGTGTCCTCAAAAAGTCTCATTCGAATGAAGGATTCCAAAGGTGAAAAATTAAAAGATTTCTAACCCAAAAGTGGGAAAACCTAAATGTTCATTAAAGCATGAATGAATAAAGAAAATGTGCTGTATCCATACAATGGATTGCTACTCAGCCACAAAACGGAATGAAACGGCTGGGTGCGATGGTGCAGGCCTGTAATCCCAGCTACCTGGGAGGTTGATACAGGAGGATCCCAAGTTCCAGGCCAGCCTGGGCAACAGAGTAAGACCCTGTCCCCAAATAAAAATATAAAGGGCTGTGCGTGTAGCTCAGTGGTAGAGATTTTTTTTTTTTTTTTTTTTTGGTACAGGGGATTGAACCCAGGGGCATTCTATCTCCGAGCTACTCCCCCAGTCCTATTTTTTATTCTTTATTTTGAAACAGGGTTTCACAAGGTTACGGAGGGCCTCACTAAGTAGCTGAGGCTGGCCGTGAACCTGTGATCCTCCTGTCTCAGCCTCCTAAGTACTGGGATTACAAGCGTGCGCCACCATGCCCAGTGGTAGAGATGTTTAAAAAAAAAAATAAGGAAAGGGGAAAAAATGGTTGAAACACTGATACTTGCTACAACATGGATGAAGCTTGCAGACATTATGCTTAGGGAAAGAAGAGACCAGTCACAAAAGGCCACACAATTCTATGATTCCAATTATATGAAATATCCAGAACAGGCAAATCCATAAGGACAGAAAGTAGATTAGTGTTTGCCAGGGTCTAGGGGCCCTGGGACAAATTTTTGGGGATAATGGCTAAGGAGTATAGGGTTTCTTTTTGGGGTGCTAAAATGTCTTAAAATGAATTATGGGGATGATTGCACAATCTGTAGGTATATTAAGAGCCACTGAATTATACATTGTAAATGGATGGATTGTATGGCATGAAAATTACATATATCAATAATGCCGTTAAAAATGACAAAGTTTAGAAAAACCCTGGTCCAGCACACTAAAACCAATATGTGAGCCGGGCGTGGTGGCGCACGCTTGTAATCCCAGTACTTTGGGAGGCGGAGACCGGAGGATCCGGGTTCGCGGCCAGCCTCTGCTTTCTCGCTCTCGCTCCCTCTGTCTGTCTGTCTGTCTCTCTCTCTCCTTAGTGAGGCCCTCCGCAACTTCGTGAGACCCGGTTTCAAAATAAAGTATAAAAAATAGGGCCGGGGGCGTAGCGCGGAGGTAGAATGCCCCTGCGTTCAATCCCCGGTACTGTAAAACAAAACAAAACAAAACGAAAAAAAAAACCAATATGTGGTCGGGCATGGTGGTGCATGCCTGTAATCCCAGTACTTGGGAGGCTGAGACAGGAGGATTGCAGGTTTGAGGTTAGCCTCAGCAACTTAGCAAGACCTTGTTTCAAAACAAAAAATAAAGCCGGGTATGGTAGTGCACACTTGTAATCCTACTACTTGGGAGGCTGAAACAGGAGGATCGCAGTTTCGTGGCCAGCCTCAACAACTTATCAAGGCCCTCTGTAACTTAGTGAGACCTGTTTCAAAATTTAAAAAATAAAGTAAAATAGGGCTGGGGGTGCAGCTCAGAGGTAGAATGCCCCTAGGTTCAATCTCCAGCACCAAAAACAAGCAAGCAAACAAACAAATAAAAATGTGTTCTCTCATTTAATCCTGAAAGCCCATATAATAAAAGCTTCATGATTTTCCCATTTTACTGGATGAGAAAACAAGAGGGGGGCTCATGGGTCAAATCGCTGCCAAAGGTCACTCAGGTAAGCCGCTAAACCGACTTTGCACCCAATTGCTGGTTTTGGCTTCTACACCCTACACATCCTTCGCTAGTAGATCATGTCTTGTGGTTAAAAGAGGAAAATGAGGATGTGACTTTGGGGCTCCTTGGGGGACAGAGGCAAGGCCTCCGGCCTGGTGGGGGGCAGCACCCTCACCCCCGCCTGGCTCCCCAGGCTCACCGTCTAGCTGGGTCTGACTGTGATGCTCCTGGCCGAAGGGCCCATAGCCAGCCTCGGAGCGTGCCCGCACCTGGACCAGGTAGCTGGCTCCCCGCTTCAGCCCCCGAAGCTCTGCTCGGTTTTCTGACGTCTTTAGGAACCGTACACTGCTTGGGCCCTCTGCACCCTGTCAGGAGGAAGAGAGAATGGATCATAAGACAGAACCCCTATTGCTACTGCTCTTCCTGTCTCTCCTCCACCCCGTGCACTCCTATCACTGGCTTAGTCCTGTCGTGTGGCAGGCAAGGCCTTTGAGCTCACTTAGGCAGGCCCTGCGCCATGTGTTCTGCACGCATTACAGCCTTTCATCCTTGCAGTAATTCCGTGTGACTGGTACTGCGGTAACTATTTTACAGATGAGGATATAGAGGCTTAGAGAGGCCAAGGTGCAGGGTCACACAGCTAATATGGGGCAGACCTGGAATTCAAATGCCCGGTAGATGCCTGCAATTCAGGTGTCCCAGCCCTGGATGCCAGACCCATGACCCACTGCCATTGTCAGGGTCTAGCCTGGTCTTACCTTCTCGTGGTACTTGACCTCGTAGTCCAACACAGCCCCACTGGGAGCTCGGGGAACAGCCCACGCCAGGCTCAAGCTGCTGGGTGACGACCGTGTCACACGGATGTCAGACACTGCAGGGGGCACTGTGAGAGACAGAAACCCATGGGGCCCTGCAGTGAAACAGATCTACCTCTTATTTTTTCCAACTCTTGCTCTGTGGCTAAACCTGATTCAGTCCTCTAGCTGTTTCAAGAATTCATTTTGACTCTTTCTGTGCCCAGCCCTCTTGGGAGCCCAACCCATCCTCAACTCTCTAGCCTTCCTCAGTTTTCACTCTCTCCTCCTATCTCCTGTCCCATATGCCTTGATCCTCCATACTTCCTAGGGAGCCCACTCTCAAGCTCCTGCCTCTCACCCCCCAAGTCTCACCCTCACGGTCGGTGGTGACATTGACAGGTTCGAAGGGGACGGGTCCACTGGCTAAGGAGGACACGCCGTTCAAGGCGGTGACCTCAAAGGTATAGGTGAAGTCGGGACGCAGTCCTCGAATTTTCACCCAGGGCTCAACCAGGTCCCGGGGGCCAGGGTCGAAGGTCAGGTCTCCCCCGCAGGGTGTGCAGGAGCCCCCAGGGCGGCACTCTTTGCAGCGGAGTGCGTAAGTGAGGTCGTTCCGGCCGCCAGACTCAAGGGGTGCACTCCATTCCAAGCGCAGGGAGGAGCCGTTCAGATGGGAAACTACGCTTCGTGGAGCAGAGGGAGGTGCTGCGGGAAATCAGGGTGTCAGGCAGAGGGTGGGTAGCAAGGGGCAGCTGGGGGACGGGCAGCCATGCTGACCTCTTGCCTTGGAGACACGAGGCTTAAGAGGAGGAAGTTGGGGCAGGATGTGAGCTGTGGCGGGCACCCACCCCAGGAGTCTACATTCCCTCCCTGTGAACTGTTCCCAGTTGCTGGTCACTTACTGGTGCAAGGTGCACCCCGGGGGTCCGTGCGGGCCCGGTAGTACCCAATGCGGCACTGGCAGACAGGCGATCCGATGGTGTTGGAGTGGCTGTTGGCTGGGCAAGGCTGGCAGGACCCCTCCCCTGACTGGGGCTTGAAGGTGCCCTGGCCACAAGCTGAGAGAGAGAGAGTGTGTGTCCATCAAAAGCATGCCCCCCAAATATCCGCCTGCTTCTAAGACTGCATGCAGTACTAAGGTGGAATGGAAGAAAGATGTCAGAAATCTCACCTCTAAGAGGGGAAAAGGGACCGTCCTTTTAGAGTAGGGGTCTTATTTCCTTTCTAACCCTGACCTTGGCAGTCTGGTGAAGCCCTCAGACCCCTGCTCAGAATAATGATTTTAAATGCAAAGCCGGGCGTGGTGGCGCACGCTTGTAATCCCAGTACTTTGGGAGGCGGAGACCAGAGGATCCTGGTTCGCGGCCAGCCTCAGCTCTCTCTCTCTCTCTCTCTCTTCCTGTGTCTCTCTCTCTCTCTCCTTAGTGAGGCTCTCTGCAACTTCGTGAGACCCGGTTTCAAAATAAAGTATAAAAAATAGGGCCGGGGGCGTAGCGCGGAGGTAGAACGCCCCTGCGTTCAATCCCCGGTACCGCAAAAAAAAAAAAAAAAAAAAAAAAAATGCAGACCACAGAGTATGTAGGATTATCAAGGAAACCCAGTAAGCTAAAGCACCATGACCAAAGTACTAAGAAGACTAAGTAGCACCATGTGTGTTTGTTAACAAGATATAGCAGCAAGTCTCATAACCTCTACAACACCAAAGTCATGAAGAGCGCAAACATAATTTCGAGATTTTTGCAGCACCTGGAACAGGGCTGTAAATACCCATGATGTAGGGGGTGTGTAGGCCTCAGGTTCTGTTACAAATGCTGGGCTGCTGCTGACATTCCATAGGGAATGAGTGGCTAATTTTAGGCAGAGAATCATGAAAATAAAAAGTCATTTTTCGGCGGGCGTGTTGGCGCACGCTTGTAATCCCAGTACTTTGGGAGGTGGAGACCGGAGGATCTGGGTTCACGGCCAGCCTCAGCTCTCTCTCTCTCTCCCTGTTTCTCTCTCTCTCTCTCTCTCTCTCTCTCTCCTTAGTGAGGCCCTCCGCAACTTCATGAGACCCGGTTTCAAAATAAAGCATAAAAAAAATAGGGCCGGGGGTGTAGCGCGGAGGTAGAACACCCCTGGGTTCAATCCCTGGTACCACAAAAAAAAAAAAGTAATTTTTCCCCCTCCACCACAGTTCACAGATGCCCTACATTCTATCTACAAAGCCCAGGTTAAGAAGTCCTGCTCAGCTGGGCATGGTGGTGCATGCTTGTAATCCCAGTACTTGGGAGGCTGAGACAGAAAGATTGCAGGTTCAAGGCCAGTCTCAACAACTGTGAGGCCCTCCGCAACTTAGCCAAACCTTGTTTCAAAATAAAAAATAAAATAGGGCTGGGGGTGTAGCTCAGAGGTGGAAGGCCTCTGGGTTCAATCCTCAGTACTGCAAAAAAAAAAAAAAAAAAAAAGTTCTGCTCAGCCAGGCTTGGTGGTGCACACTTATAATCCCAGTACTTGGGAGGCTAAGACAGGAGAATCGCAGGTTCAAGGCCAGCCTCATCAACTTAATGAGGCCCTCTGCAACTTAGTGAGACCCTGTTTCAAAGTAAAAAGAATAAAATAGGGCTGGGGTATAGCTCAGAGGTAGAATGCCCCTGGGTTCAATCCCTAGCGCCAAAATAAATAAATAGATAAATAAATAAATAGCTGGGGGTGCAGCTCAGAGGTAGAAAGCCCCTGGGTCTAATCTCCAGTACCACAAAAAAAAAAAAAGAAAGAAAAAGAACAAGAAGTCCTGCTTTAGCTGGGTGCAGTGGCATGTGCCCGTAGACCCAACAAATTTAGGAGGCTGAGACAGGAGGATTGCTTAAACCCAGGAATTTAGGGCCAGCCTGGGCAACACAGTGAGACCCCATCTCTGAAAAACAAACAAAAAGAAGCCCTGCTCCAGAGAAAGAGCAATGAGAACTTGGTATCAGTCAATCAAAGGAAACCCACAATGAACTAGAGCAGAGACCATAAAAAATGTCCTTTTCCTAAGCCCAACAAAGTGCCCCCTACCCAAGGACAGTCCTGCCTCCCAGGCCAGCCTCCAGAAAGTGTCCAGAAAAAAGGAGAGCTGGACAGGGCTGAGGGAAGAGTCGTGAAGTGAGGAAGAGCTCAGAACTTGGCTGGGGACTTTGAAAACTAAGGGGCCAGAGAGTGAAGACTGTTCAAAGTGGAAAAACTTAAGAAGTGAATCCAACCCAGGCATGGATGGCACTCCCCTGTAATCCCAGTACTTGGGAGGCTAAAACAGGAGGATCACAGGTTCAAGGACAGCCTCAATAATTCAGTGAGACTCTCAGCAACCTAGTGAGACCCTGTTTCAAAACAAAAAATAAGACGAGGTAGCTTGGAGGTAAAATGCCCCTGGGTTCAAACCCCACTACCAGAAGAAGAAGAAAAGAAGAAGAAGAAGGAGGAGGAGGAGGAGGAGGAGGA
>PVJS01029818.1:0-24518 GCA_004027185.1 Glis glis
GAGAGAGAGAGAAAGAGAGAGAGAGAGAGAGAGAGAGAGAGAGAGAGAGACAGGGAGAGAGAGCGAGAGAGCTGAGGCTGGCTGTGAACCCGGATCCTCCGGTCTCCGCCTCCCAAAGTACTGGGATTACAAGCGTGCGCCACCACGCCTGACATAATTCAGTATTTTTTTCCAGAACATTTTCATAGGCATCTCCCCCCAAACTGCCCATTATGTTTTTAGTTAGCTTTCTTGTCACTGTGACCAATATACCTGATAAGAACAACTTAGAGGAGGAAATATTATTTGGGATCACAGTCTCAGAGGTTCAGTCCACGGTTGCAAGGCCATGTCCCCAGTGACCCATGTCCTCCAGCCATGCCACACATCCAAACTTAGCTGCATTGCTTAACACATGAGGTTTGGGGAGACATTTAAAATCCAAACCATAACACATTACCAGCCACCCTCCATTCCCCCATCCCTGATAAACACTAATCTGCTTTCTACTTCTTTGGATTTGCTTATTCTGAACATTTCATATAAACGGAATCATATAATATGTGTTCTTTAGTGTCCGGCTCCTTTCACTTAGCATCATGTTTTCCAAAGCTCATCCATGAGCCTTATAGCGCAGATCACTAAATTATTCATTTTCATGACTAAATAATATTCCACCATAGCACATTTTGTTTATTTTAGGTGAACTTCACCACTACCCTATGAGGTAGGTATAATTATTATCTCCACAAACAATAATAATATGATAAAATGAGCTATACAGAGGTTATATAAACATATAGGTCAAATTGTAGGAATGGATCCCAAATTTGATTGTGTTTTGCATTTATTTTTCAATTTAAGTTGCTAATCATCCATCCTGAAAAGATAACGGGCCAGGTTTAGAACCATGATGTGACACATGTCATGCTAGGCTTTCCCCAGGCTGTGACAACCCAGGAGTCCTCCCTGTCTCCACTTCATGACTCTGTCCTACAGTCTCCCTCCCTCCCTCCTTCTCCCAGTCATAGAAGGCTATAGAAAGCCCTCAGCCCTCCAGTGGCCTCCTTGACCTCAGCAGCTTGAAAGCATGACCTGAGACCAGGGTCTGGCCGAGGAAATAAATTAAGAGGCACATCATTTCCTTATGGGACACTTGATTCTGTTTCTCAGTGGGCATGGTGTATCCATCCAGTCCTCCCTTAATCAGAGACGGGGGAGGTACAGTTTTCCTTCCCCGGTGGGGATTCCAAGAACCAAGTGTTCTATGGAGAAACAAAGATAAGAACTAAAGAGCAGATTTCATATTATGGCAGTAAGTAAATGATTTTTTTTAATCAATAGAATCATATTGCATGTCAGCGTCCTACTGCGTCAGTCTCTGAGAACGCGGTATTGACCGATTGCTCATTGTGGAATGTGTAGAATGAGGCACAGTTCCCTCCACTCAGTGTGGAGCCAGGTCACGTGCAGGGAAGGCCAGTGGCCACAGAGGACTCTCCATCCACTGCCACATGTTGGCATGGATGGTAGATGTGCTGGAAGAGTCAGGAGACAGAAGACCACCATGGGTTACGGCATACCACACGGGACTCCTCCCTGCGTTACAGGGGATTCGCTGGGGTGGGGAGGGATGGAGGCCTTGAAGGAAGGCCGGGCTTTAGGAAGGCACGCAGAACAGGAGAGAGGTGGAGAAAATAGCCCAGGAAGGGCGTGGAGCTGGGGCTGAACTGGAGAAAGCTGAGTAACCGCGTCTGGCTGGAGTGGAAAAGGTCTCCTTGGGAGGGGATTCATGAGGGAAGCGAGGACAGGAAGGAACATGGCGGAGCAAAGTATTTAAATTTAATCTGGCAAGCAAACCATATTGAGATCAGGGGAACTTTGGCAGGGTGAACTGGAGCCGGTGTTGTCCGAGGGTAAGATGTGCTATGCTAAGTAACGGCGGCACAGTCTTGCCACTTGCTGCTCCTGGAGACGTAATGGCAGAGCTGAGGCTGAGCCTGCTCGGGGCAGCCCATTCCCAGGCAGCTGGAGACTAAGAGCAACATGCAGAGGTAACCAGCAAGGTACCCAAGAGTTGTCCTAATATGAGCAGGTGCGAGGAGGGAAACCAGGGGAGAATTCCAAAAGCGTCCGAGACAGTTGGGCATCACTATGATTTCCCGGCTTGGTGGCCGTCATGGTTTAGATCTTAAATGTCCTCCACAGGCCCACACACTAAAGGCTTCGTTATCAGCCCGTGGTGCCATTGGGAGTAGAGGAATCTCTAGGTGGCGGGGCTAGTGGAGGAAGTCGGGGCACCGGGGCGTGCCCTTGAAGGGGATGTGGGGACCCTAGCCTCTTCCTCTCTCTTTTGCTTCCTGGCTGCCGCAAGGTGAGCGGTTTCCTCTGCTACATGCTCCCCACTCTGTGTACCCAACACAGGCCCAAGGTGACAGCGCCAAGCAACTATGGGCTGAAACTATACGCCCAAATAAACCTTTCCTAATTAGCTGGTGATTTCAGTGGGGGAGTCAACTTTTGTCACTGTGATAAAGACCTGAGAAAAACCACTCAGAGAAGGAAAGGCAGAAACATCATGGCGGAAGGGCATGACAGAAAGCTGCTCAGTTCATGGCAACTGGGATTCAAAGAGGGGGGAAAGGGGCCAGGGACAAGAAATGCCCTCCCAGGACCTACCTCCTCCGACCTGCTCCACTACCTACAATGTCCCCCACCTCCTAGTCAATCATTCAGCTACCAATGGATTAACCCACTAAGGAGGTCAGAGCCCTAAAGATCCAATCTCTTCCCCCAAAGCCCTACCTCTGGACATTGTTGTATCGGGGACCTAGGCTATAACACATGCGTCTTTGGGGGACATTTCAGATCCAAACCATGACACTTGAGTATTTGCCGCAGTGATGGACAACTGACTAACATGGTGGTCAGGTCTGAAATGTGGGTTCAGGACCAGGGAATGAAACAGTCAGCTGGCCTCTGGGGTGGACCACGTTCATATCTCAGGACCACATTCATATCTCAGCTCAAAATCTGGGTGATTCAGAGGGTCCAGTTTAAACTGTAAACAAGCTAGTGTCATTCTGACCATAGCTGTCACCCACTGGACTCCACTATGCAGGGACATTATGTACATCAGCCCTAATGTAAGGAAACTGCTTAGAGGTTGAATGACTTGCCCAGGGTCAAGCAGCTTGCACATAGCAAGACAAGGGCTCAGTCCTGGTGAAGCTGGCAATAATCTCACACTCCTTGACCCACTTGCGTGGTCCCTGTATAGCTTTGTGGATATTGAGAGGCATCTGTGCACATTTCCATCCCAATCATCCTAACTTTTGACTTCTTAACTCATACATGAGGAGTACAACATAGTCCTGGTTACATTTTTTGCTCTGGCCTACAATGTAGGCGCTGAACACAAGGTCAGAAGGAAGCATTTGGGAGACTGGTGTCCCTTCTCAGAGCCTCAAACAGGATTCCAGTGAATTCTCTCCATTTATATCCATGAATTTGATGCTATACCTATGTGGCAAGGTTTCAGCAATTGTCTGACTATCTGGTACTAATATTCCTCTTGATATTTGGGAAGTCAATCTCCCTATACAAAATTTCATAATTTAAGCAGAAATCCACATTTCTGTTTTAGAGCTTTTTGTGCACCCTGGCCTCTTAGTTCACAATAGTCATCGAGGGAGTAAAAACATGCATGTGTGTGTATGTGTGCACACACCCAGTTTTCATTACTGGAAGATACTGAGCTTGAATAGGGAGTGGGAGGCGGTCAGGCACAGGAAAGCCTCCTGCCTGTCTGGTGAGGTCCGTGGAGTGGAGGCTGCACTGCTGGGCTGGGGTGCAAAGGTGGGGGAGGTCTGCTAGCCTGCCCCAGGGATTCCGGCACCAACACTTACATTCCAAGCATCCTCTACGAGGGTACTGCTTGGGGTATGCGGCTGCTCACATCGGGCCAGGAAATTTCAGCCATATGTTTCTGATTCATTTACACTCATAAAAATGTGATTTTTAAGAGTGACGTGACATACAATAAGCTTTCTAGGCCGTCTCTCCTGCTCTGCATCCCTCCTCCTAAGAGCGGATTGATCCATTTTGCCAAGAGAAAATGGATTCAGAATGCAGGCTCCTCCATGCCAGAGGCAGAGAGGGCAGCAAGGCGCACACCAAGGTCCCTTGCCAGTGCAGGGTGACTCCCAGCCATACACCATCAAGCTGAACCGGTGCCTGGGACCTGGCTCCTGCCCTTCCCTGAGGACCACTGGCTTAATAACCCAATGATAACGATGGCTTGTTCCTTGCTATTTTTATTTTCTCTATTTCTCCTCCTTTCCCTAGGAGCATTGATTCCCCTGCTCTGCTTATTGCTCTCACTGCTCTGCAGCCACTATTGTGTCTTTGTTTTTTTCATGGTAAGCTTCTCTTGAGCCAATGCATTTGCTTCCTTTGTTTCTTGTTTTCATTAACTGAGATACTGCAAATTGTCTCAAGCCCTTATTGTCTTTCAGACCTAATCCATTTAGATGCGGCTCAGGGGCTGTGTGTCTTGGCCTCCAGCGGGTTTACCTAGCTCCTCCTGTCTATTGTTCTTGTCTTTTGTGGTTTTTCTCTGCTGCTTATAGAGATGGTGGGTGATGGCAAACCTCCCTGTGATGCTGCTTAGTCCGGGAGATTTGGAGACCCAGGGATAAGTAACCAATCCTGGCCTACCACTTCCTCCTTGCATGACCTTAGGCCTCAGTTTCCTCCTCTATAAAGTGAAGATTATAAAATCCATCTCAGAGAGTCGCTATAAGAATCTAATATGACTGTGTCATGCTTGTCCCTGAATTCACGTGGCACAGCAGAGTGCCCGGCATAGAGGAGGGACCCTTTCATGTTAGTTACTGTCAATGTGCTTCAGCCAAAGGCCACCCGAAAGGACCTGCGGATAAGCAACTTGGGCATATTGCTCCTCGCAGCAGAGACCACACATACCCTGCGGACCCATGGGAGTCTCAGTAAGGTGCTCAAAAGAGCCTATTACAGATTATGAGCTTTAGTTAAGGGACCCGGGGGGCACTCTAAGTAAGGGGGGTTTGACACTGTCAGAAAGTGGGGCTAATGCTATGATTTGGTATCTGATTGAAATCTGATTCAAATTAAGGGGAGACCAGAGGAGAATAAAACTGGGATCGGTCGGGAAGTAGCAGTCATTCATTTTGTCACAGAGATGGGAGTGTTAGGCTTTGTGCAGGCACCTTGATCTCGTTTGTGTTCTTAGACGTCACTACGAAGCGTGTCTTACTTTGTCTCTTTTTACCATGGTTTCGGTGGACCTTTTTCTGAGGGTGATGTTCCGTGAGTGCGTCTACCCTGCTGGGTTTTCATCTCAGTCCCACTTCCATACTCTAATTCAGTTACCCCTAACAACCAGTCCCTGGACGTGCCTTGAACTTCGTTCATTATATTCTTCATTTATTTTTCTCTCATTTCCTCCAGGTATTTAATTTTTCAAATGACCCTTTACTTTTAGCATGAGGTGCTTTAGGATAACATGGGTGAGCATGAGCCCAGGTTCCCTTCTGGATGTGAAAAGCTGTTCCGTCTTCTTTCTGATGAACTTCTCTGTTTTCTCTCTGTCACAGGGAAAGCAGGCTGGCCAGCTGGCTGGGGTGTGTCTGTAAAGAAGGTGAGTTAGGGGATGAGCAGCCCATGTGTTCAGCTGTAACCTCCAATGGCCCCCATGCGACCCAAGCGATGGGAAAGTGTCACCTTTGGAGAGAAGGCACTTCAGGAAGAGCGGGGAGAGGAAGTGAAGGCATCAAGGATGGGCATGCATACTGAATATGACCTGAATTCTTGTCCTGGATAAGTGGGCAAGAGGGGTCCCAGGAGCTGGGGCAGGACATGGCAGAGGCTACAGAGTGTGCAGCCATCTGATGGCTGCGGAAAAACCAAACATGGTTCGCTCATGCTGGACTCAGGCTGAGTGGAGGCGTCCAACACCAGTTTGCAAACGGTGCAGGCCACCAGAGAAACACTGGATGTTGGGAGACCAGGCAATAGGCTCCAGGTACTGGAACTTAGACAAGCTCTTTAAAGCCCAGAAGTGGAGCAGCAAGGACTTCATTGGGTGTAATTTTCTTTACCTACTCATGGGTTGAAATTCTCAAATTGCTGGACAGGTTGGGTAAAGATGGCATATTAGGAAACCATGGGGAATATTAATGTTTGCCTTCAAGCTGGAAAGGTGAGAAGTGACCAGGTGACTCTGATATTCTTAAAGGTAGTCACTCTGTCTCCCACTTCCTCTAAGACACATTTATTTGTTGGGATTAATGCATTATGGTGGTAAAGTTCCTGGGTGGCTATACTGATATTACTGAGAGATTGGCGTTTCTTGAGAAATCTTTCCCACCCTGAATCACAAAGATCACTTCCTGCCATCTTTATCAAGTCTCAGAGTTTTCTAACCAAATGGTTGCCATAGTTTGGGGATGGTTTGGTCCTCGGTGTGGCGATGTCAGGAGGCAGTGGAACTTGTAAGAGGTGGGGCCTCTTGGGAGGTAATTAGGTTGGGTGTGCCACCCTCAGGTGGGATTAATGCAGTGCTCACAGGACCACCTTAGTTCTTGCAAGAGCAGGTTGTTATAAAGTGAGGTCACCTCATGAGATTGCTCCCTTTTGAATATGGTCATCTATCTCCTTTTCTGGTTCTCCACCATGTCGTGACAGCCAAGGGGACCATCATCATGATGTCACACCATGCTGTTGGAACCCTACAGTCACAAGAATCATGAACCAAATAGACCTCTTTACTTTATAAGTTACCTACACTCTGGTATTTTGTTACGGCAACACCAAAATGTACTAATACATTTATCATGTTTGTGAAGGACGCAGCTAGCCCTTCTTTACATGCCTCATAATTTATTATCTCCCTGCTATGCCTGCAACTGGATGCTACAGTTGTGATTGTTTTCCTTAGTCAAAGTCAATGCCAAGAACTGCCCTTTCCTAGGCCCATCTGTAGCCAATGCTCACCATTCCTTTTCTGGGCAGAGAAGACAATAAATAGGCACCTCCTTGCTCTAATAATGTATGGTCCAGTGCCCATCTTAATTCTTCTATATATCCTCTAGGATTTTCCCAGATTCTTTGTCTTGTTTCTGACCAGTGAGCCACCTTGATTTTCCTAATTCTAACTATTAGACAGCCTGGAGTTGTATTTGCCGACTTCTTCAAGTCTTTCTTGCCTACTAGATTTCTTATCTACTATGAGTTAGTTGGCCCTTGACTCCAGATCCTTGGGTTGTAAAGACCATCAGCCTCCAGGCCCAACCTTAACCCTGACTTCATTCCATACCTCTAGTTCAGCCCCAGGTTCTCTCTCTCTGAGTCCCAGTCCCCTGTCACCACCCCCTCTCGTCTGCGAGGCCTGCCACTGGAAATGAGAGAGGAGGAGGGAATACATTCAGCAGAGAATAGTCTGGATTATAGAGTCAGCTTGATGAATAGTAAGGAAGACACACTGATGGAGAGGTCAGCCCTGCTGGAGGATTGTCTGGCTGGATGAGGATACACATCCTGATTCTCTGTTATGTTACATGGATGCAGTGGTGCCACAGTGGCTCTCCATATGGGATGTGGCTTAAGGACCTCCCTCTTTGTCAGGAGAGGCCATCCCACGTTTGGGAGTGGGGAGTAGCCACCCCTCATGGCTGTAGCTCCTGTCCTGCTTCCCTCTGTGCACCCACACTGTTCCTCGGGGATGCATTCCAGCTGGCACACCTGCTCCTCCCTAGATGAGCTTCCGACTGTCCCAGAGCTCTACGGAATCTACTTCCTGCTTGCCCCCTGAACACCAAGGCACCTGGCTTTCTGCAGAGCTGTGGAGTTGTTTTGATCTTGAACTCTACCCACCATCTTCCCTGCAAGATTTTCTGCTCAGGCCCACTTCCGGACTCTAGTTCAATTATCCCAAACAACCAGTGCCTGGGTGTGCTTTGAACTTCATTCATTATATTCTTTTTAATTTTTCTCCCATCTCCTCCTCCAGGTGTGTCATTTTCAGAATGACCCTTTGCCTCTGATATGAGATACTGCTTTTTATTTCACAAGGAAAGGAGAGAAGCCAGTGGACAGGATGTCCCCAACCTCCTGCTCTTCCACCGCACAGACGTCCTTACACAGATGTCCACACTCACCTTTCTCTTCTGGAATCAAAATGCAAGAGGTGTCCCTCTTCCTGCTGTCTCCTGAGGCCCCACTTACCATTTTATTTCCCCAAATTATCTATGTGTCTGAACACTATTACAGTTATCCATTTTTCCCTGCTTTGTGTGTGTGCATGTGTGTGGGGGGGTACTGGGGATTGAACTGAAGAACATTCTACCTTCAAGTCGCACCCCCAGCCCTTTTTCATTTTGAAACAGGATCTCCCTAAGTTGCTGAGGGTCTTGCTAACTTGCTGAGAACTGGCCTTGAACCTGTGATTCTCCTATCTCAGTCTCCCAAGTACCGGGATTGCAGGTGTGCACCACCACACCTGGCTTCCCTGCTTATTTAAAATGTCAACTTTATTATATTCTAAGTTTCATATATTTATAGATTATGGACTCTTTCTTTTTCCTATGCATCCATTAGTCTGTTCTTGTGCCAGTGCCATAGAAATTTTAGTACTATAGCTTTATATCATATTTCTATACTTAATAGAATTTATTATTAAGTATTTTGTTTATTTATTTATTGGTAGTGGGGATTTACCCCAAAGGCATTCTAACTCCAAGATACACCCCCAGCCCTTTTTTATTTTAAAACAGGGTCTTGCTAACTTGCTGAGGGTCTCACTAAATTGCTGAGGCTGGTCTGGAACCTGCTATCCTCCTGTCTGAGCCCCCCAAGTACTGGGATTACAGGTGTGCACGACCACACATGGCTGTTTATTTTTGTCTTCTTTTTTTTGTGGTACCGGAGATTAAACCCAGGGGCATTTTACCTCCGAGCTACACCCCCAGCCCTATTTTTTTTTATTCTTTTTTTTGAAACTGAGTCTCACTAAGTTGCGGAGGGCCTCACTAAGTAGCTGAGGCTGGCCGCGAACCCGGATCCTCCGGTCTCAGCCTCCCAAGTACTTGGATTACAAGTGTGCGCCACCACACCCGGCTATTTTTGCCTTCTTGCAGGATGTGATTTCCATGAAATGGGAACTTGGCCATTTTTGGTTGCCATTGAGTCTCCGGCTCACTATGGATGTTCAGTAGCTCTTTGTTCACTACGTGAATTTCTTGCCTTTAACCTCCCCTTCTAAATCAGCTCCTTCCTATCAACATTTTAAAAAACTAATTTGAAAAAATGAGACTACTTTTCTCGTGTGCATAATCCCTCTGGGTACATTTCCGTCTTCCATTGTTTCTTTACAGTTGTGCTTTATTTCAAAATGTTTTCTATGCTGTGTATCTGCACCCCATTTTCTCCTCATTTCCTGACAACCTACCTCCACCTCTGACACTCCTTGGAAATTCTCTTGCCAGGAACACCTAGGACCTCTGCTTCTAGAACATTCTGGTGCCCCTAAATCTCAACCTAAGCAAGGTACCTCTTCTGAGCTCCCGACCCCTGTACCCAACTTCTGGTAAACGATTTCCCTGATTCCTCAAATGACGCACAGTGCTCTTCTATCCATGTTTCTCCCCTTAGAAAATGCCATCATCACACACCCAGATGTTTAAATAACAGATCCAATACGTACTGACAGCTCCTCCACCCTGCCTCTCTAATTCCAACATGCAACTAGTCTCTAAGCTTTTCCTCAACACATCTTTAGTTTATTCTCTTTTTTTAGTTCAGTCGCTGTCCGTCACTGTTCACTTGGATTTCCACAGCAGACTCCAAACTCCTCTTCGTCCCTCCATGTTTCTTCCCTGAGACCCATGATCCAGTCCACAGTCAGAGCGAGTGTTTGAAATGAAATGGCGATCTTATACTCCCACTTCAAACCCTCCACTGGTCCCGACTATGGAGTAAAGCTCAAACTCTGCTTTTTTTTTTTTTTAAGGTGCTGGAGATCTAACCCAGGGTCTTGCATGTGCTAGACAAGCATTCTACCACTGAGATACCCCTACAGCCTGAAGTTCAAACTCTGGCCTACTCTTTTTTACCCCTACAGCCTGAAGTTCAAACTCTGGCCTACTCTTTTTTTTTGAGGTGGGATATCAGAAATTGAACCCAGGGGCATTCTACCTCTGAGCTGCCCACCCAGCCCTTTATATTTTTTTTATTTGGAAATAGGGTTTAAGTTGCTGAAGGTCTCACTAAACTGCTGAGGCTGGTGACCTACTCTTTTTTTTTTGTGGTACCGGGGGTTGAACCCAGGGGCATTCTATCTCTGAGCTACACCCCCAGCCCTATGTTTTATACTTTATTTTGAAACCGGGTCTCACTATGTTGCGGAGGGCCTCACTAAGTAGCTGAGGCTGGCCGCGAACCCAGATCCTCCGGTCTCCGCCTCTCAAGTACTGGGATTACAAGCGTGCGCCATCACGCCCAGCCCTACTCTTTAATATATGAATTGCACACGTCATTCTGAGACTTAGTTTCTTTATCTGTAAAATGAGATTTATAATGTTTGCCCTTCCTATTTTGTAGCGAGAATGACGTGTCCCCAGATATATCAAATATAAAGTTTTTTATGATAATCTACCAGGTGACACATATCTGTTCAGTGGATGAACGGGTTGCTTCTGACACTCTTTGCCCCCACACAGGCCCAGGTGGGGAAGGAGGCAAAGAAGCAGGGGAGACAGTCTCCACCCGGTGAGGCTGACGGGTACTGCTTCACAATCTGCGACCAGTATGTTTAGTGCTGACTCTCCTTCCCCTCAAGTGTCTTTATTGTATCCATCCATAAACCCAGCTGTGGGGGAACCACTTCAAATAAGCGCTTCTCAGCATATATCACCACCCCCTGAGGAGGGTATGCTCTGTGAAGTCAAGGAAATAAATATAGATTTTTCTGGAAGGGGCAAGAAAGGAAAGACTTTCACTTTTATCCAATTATCACTTTAGCAGCTGTTTACATGACTTGGGGGGAAATTCCCCTCACATCTCTGGATGGAGTCTCCATCATCAAATCGCCCTCCTCTCTAGCTGACAGAGACTAGTTTTTTAGTGCCAGCAGTATTTGATGTTGAAATGCAGAAGGAGGTGACACGGGGAACTCTTACTCCACATTAATCTCTTTATTATTTCTGACACAGATATTATAACATGGCCACACATTTAATAGAGAATAATTGGTGATACGATTCCAAAGCACTGGGTGTGATCTGGGGCAACTCCGGTCTAAACTTTTAATATCAAACAGAGACTCTGAGCACGAAGGTAAATGAGCTCGCACTCAGTCTCATGCAGTGGACATCTCAAAGAGATCATCCTCCCAACAGGGAGTGAGAAACGAACCTTTCGCTACCGGATATGATTGACATCTTTTTGAGTCTATTCGCGGCTGCAAAAATCTCAGTGTCACAGCAGAGAACATGAAGAATTTTTTCCAACAGCTGTGATGGAGACTTCAAGGCACGAAGTTATAGAAGCTGAAAGTCAATTGTTTCCAAAAACTGCAGAGCAAAATGAAATAATTTTGCACCTTGCTGTTAGTCAAGATGTTTCCTTCTAAGGCACTTCTTTTTCACCCAGTGGTATCTAAATGATATATGTTTTTCCAAGAGCCACAGGTGGTAGGTGTCTGTTCCAAGCATTTCTCTGTAAATGTTTCCAGCAGGCCCCCATGGTGCTAAAGAAACAGGAAAAAAAAAATCACTGGAGTTGCTCAGCTTTTCAGTTTCAGGCCAGTCTAGTGTTCCAGAACTAACTTATCTTTCCTCTATTTTCTTGGGGGGGGGTCCCCCATTTTCTTTCATGTGGGTTTTACATCTGGACTTGCCTTTTCTCCAATATCCCCAAGGTTTAGGGATTCAAATCTAATTGTCTACTAGTCTTTAACATGATACTCGCTTTCTTGAGTTGATTGTTGCAAAATCAGTCTCCCTGACTGTAGTTCAACAATGCATAGCACCCTCTCCAGGGGCATCTCCCAGGTGGGTCTAGAGTTTCCCCTAGGCCCTGCATGTCCTGCTATGGAATCAGACGACAGGCCATGAGGTTAGATGATGAGGCCCATTATACAGACGGGAAACTGGGGCTCAGAAAGGTCTTGTGAGTGGGCCAGGATCACGTATCTTCATGACAGAACAAAGAGAGAACCTGCCCATCCTAACTCCCCGAGTTAACGCTCTTACTCATAGGAGACCAATAAAAAGGATTGGAATGGCAATATTTTCTTGAATGTTTCATAACCAAAATGTTTCAGAACGTATTATGAAGGATTCATGCAGGTGGTAGTAGTTCCCTATAACTTTGGCTAGAAAAAGAATTTCTTCCATTAAAAGTGTTTCTTGAAAGTTTCTTCTGACATTAACACGGGTAAAATGTCGAGACTTGACAGGAAAATTTATTGCCATAATTTAAAACAAAGAAAGAAGAAGAAGGAAAAAAGAAAAAGCCGAATAGTTGCAAAAATATCTCGGAAAATCTCAGTATCTTGAAATATAATAATATATCTTGCAAAACCATGAGCTCTCCAGCAGATTTAGAATGGATCCATTTTCCACCTAAGTTTACAAGAAAAATAAAGACTGTTCTAGTTTGTAAATCAGTATTTCCTAGGATGCTGGCAAATCTGGTTTGTCTTTCACTGAAGATAATGGATTCAAATTAGGAAATCACAAAAAAAATTGACAATTTTTTTTTTTGCGGTTCTGGGGATGGAACCCAGGGGCATTCTACCTCCGAGCTACGCCCCCACCCCTATTTTTTATTCTTTATTTTGAAACAGGGTCTCACTAAGTTGTGGAGGCCTCACTAAGTAGCTGAGGCTGGCCGCGAACCCAGATCCTCCGGTCTCAGCCTCCCAAGTACTGGGATTACAAGGGTGTGCCACCACGCCTGGCTGGAAAAATTGACAAATTTTGTAACGCCAAACTGGTGAATCCAAGCTATAAAAACGCTTTATTCGACTGATTGCCCTATCACACTGGTCACCAGAGGCACGTTGCCATAAAATTTAGGGAGGAAAAGAAGTGAAGACATTTGGGTTCAAAGGAGTGAAAGCAAAAAGAACAAAGACCAGGTAGAGAGGGAAAAAGACATCGTCGCTGGTCAGACAGCAGCTCCAAGACTGCTGTAATGATTACTGTATATGAAGCTCTTCTTACTAGGGCCAAGTGATTTAACACATTACTTTTAATTTTTCACAGTAATACTACTATTGCGATTGTTTTTCTAATGTCGCAGGTGTGGAAAGAGAGCTGGAGTGATTTGCTGAAGGTTAAGAACTTGCTGTGGTCAGCAGCTTCTGACACGTGTCCTCCTCTCCTGATATTTGGGTCATCCACTCAAGTAAAGGCTGGACCAGTGGCTTACTTCTAAGTAATATAAAAAGGCAAAAGCAATGGATGTCGCTTCCACAGTTTGGTAATAAAAGGCTGGATTTCCATCCTCACTCTATTTCTCTCTGGTATTCTCTCTTGCCTTCTTGTTTGCTTCTGATGAAGCCAGCTGGCATGTTGGGCATGCTCTGTGGAGCAGCTCATGTGGCCAGGAACCAAAGGAGGCCTCCAGCCAAAGCTCATGAGAAGTTGAGGCCTTAGTCCAGTTCCACAAGCCACTAGCGACAGAATCCATTAGACAAGAACCTGAGTGAACTTGGAAACAAATCCCCAGTTGAACCTTCAGCTAAGAACACAGCCCCAACTAGCACCTTGAAGGCAGCCTTCGACAGACCCTGGGCCGGAGGCCTCCAGTTAAGTTGTGCCAGATTCTTGACCCACAAACAACTGACATAATAAGTATTTATTTATTTATTTATTTATTTATTTATTTACTTTTGTAGTACCGGGGATTGAACCCAGGGGCATTCTACCTCTGAGTTACATCCCCAGACCTATTTTTTATTCTTTATTTTGAAACAGGGTCTCACTAAGTTGTGGAGGGCCTCACTAAGTTGCTGAGACTGGCTGCGAACCTGAAATCCTCCTGTCTCAGTCTTCCAAGAACTGGGATTACAGGTGTGTGCCACTACACCTGACTATTACTTGCCTTTTTAATCTGCTCTGTTTGGGTGCAATTTGTTACATAGTGATAGATAACTAATGTAGTTTAAAGTGGCTAAGATATAATTTGAACTGAGAATTTATTTGATCTGCAAACCTGTCTTCTTTCTACATTACCCTTCAGTCATCCTCAAAATTGATTGAACATTTCGTATGTGTTGGTCATTATATTAGGTACTAGGGATGCAACGGCTCAGTTCCCTTGGAGGAAGGGTACCCTGGTAAATCTTCATGAGGAAGTAGCATTGAATTTGGCCTCACCTCAATTTTAGGGCAAATGAAGGAGAAGGAGTTCCATGTCCCGAGTATGGAGAAGGGTGTGAACATGGGCATAGAATATGGAATAAACTTGGCCCATAATGAGCAGACTGGAGTCTTCTCAACTGTGGCTTACAAAAAAATGACTCCAATGGAAAATCTACGTGCCCTCAAGCTACAACTAAAACAGGCCCATTTTGTTATGCATATTTAAACTAGCATTATTTTAGTAGAAGTAATGTTGCTATTGAAAGATTCGGAAAAGTAAGATCTCGATGAATTCATGTGGACTGATCTCCATAGTATGTTGCTAAGTAAAGAGAGCAAAATGAAGAATAGTAGAAATGCCTGCTATCAAATAAGAAATGCTGAAAGGATAAAGCAGAAAGCACCTCCCCCTCAACATACACAGGCACCAAATCATTTGGAGTGTGATCCAGGAGAGGGTTGGAAACTAGTATTATCTTTTTGAATAGTTTCGACTTTGAGTTTTGTTAACATCTTAAAGCACACACAAAAAAAGAAGTTTCAATCCCCTGTATGAAAAAAAAGAAAACTTCAAAATTGAAAATAAATGGAAAAAATCAATTTAATTCTATATGAAATTAAAGAAAGTAATCATCCCAAGTGACTTTTGACCATCGTCGCATGACTGAGCTTTCATAGTGGCATATATTCTAGGAAAAAATAGAATAAACTATTCAGTATTTTGATATTAAAAGCAATATTGGGCCGGGCCTCGTGGTGCACGCTTGTAATCCCAGTACTTGGGAGGCTGAGACCCGAGGATCCGGGTTCGCAGCCAGCCTCAGCTACTTAGTGAGGCCCTCTGCAACTTAGTGAGACCCTGTTTCAAAATAAAGAATAAAAAATAGGGCTGGGGGTGTAGCCGGGAGGCAGAATGCCTCTGGATTCAATCCCCGTTACCGCCAAAAAAAAGCAATATTGGTATTATAATTTTGAAACTTATTTAATATATATTATAGGGTACAGCAAATAAGTTATTCTGGAAACCAAGATTTTCCATGTAAGAGAAAAGAAATATGGTATGACAAGATGTGCCTCAGTCATTTTTTATGTTATTCGCCCTAAACGTGGAATCGGTCATTTCTCCAAGAAGCTCTGGTTCCTCTTAGTGGGAAGTGGTATTTAAAAACCACAATCTGGACACAAGAGAATACTAAAAAAATGGTCTTCCTTGTGTCTTTTTATTGCCTAAGGTTCTGGACACAGCTGCTTCGGTTTAGCTTTACCTCTAGCTGGCAGTGGGAGGAGCCGGGGATGAGTCTAGAGGGGTCTGGGGCTGTCAGATGCAGAGGACATTCAATGCCTATTATAAGTTTGAACATTAGCTGATTAGAGGAAGGGAAGGATTGATCTAAGGCTGATGACGCTTGGGTCCTGCTGGTGGCAACAACAAAGGATAACATTTAGTTTGATATATAGTGATATATGGATCTACCCCTGGGGTTTACAATTTCTTATTTGCCAGTGTTCCATAGCCTAGTTATAGCACAACTACAAAGCCACTTGTACACATTTGCAAATCCTGATATCATTTCTTGCTATGCCATTGTAACTACTTGAGGTCTAGGTCTTAGTGCAACAGGATTTTAGTGTTATCTTGCTAACAAACTAATTTTACAATTTTAAATATGTGGGAAAAGCTATGCTATGTTGTCCAACCCTTGCGTTAATCCAGAAGATCTACAAGTTATTTCTTGGGAAATATGCTTTTTTTTTTTTTTTTTGCAGTACTGGGGATTGAACGCAGGGGCGTTCTACCTCCGCGCTACACCCCCAGCCCTATTTTTTATACTTTATTTTGAAACCGAGTCTCACGAAGTTGCGGAGGGCCTCACTAAGTAGAGGGATTGAAAGAGAGAGAGAGAGAGAGAGAGAGAGAGAGAGAGAAAGGGAGGGAGAGAGAGCTGAGGCTGGTCTTGAACCCGGATCCTCCAGTCTCTACCTCCCAAAGTACTGGGATTACAAGCGTGCACCACCACGCCCGGCTTATGCTTTTTTTTTTTTTTTGATACTGGGGATTGAATCCCAGGGCATTCTACCTCTGAGCTATACCCTTAGACCTTTCTACATTATTATTATTATTTTTAATTTTAAAACAAGGTCCCGCTAAGTTGCTGAAGCTGGCCTTGAACCTGTCCTTCCTGTTTCAGCATCCCAAATACTAGGACTATAGGCATGCGCCAGCATGCCTGGCAGTATGCTTGTTTTGATGTCATTATTTTATAAATTATAAAAATAATACACCTAGAATGATAATTGAAATAATAGTACAGGATATAAAACAATGATCCTCCCACTTATTTCTCAGAAATTTTTGATTTTTCCATTGGTTACCACCATAATTCTAAATAATAGGCCAATAGTGCTTGATCTGTAGAAGTCTACATTTGGAAGATGAAAGATTTAGTTCATCTACGCATACTGACTTCACCTTCCTTTTTATGTCTCCCTTGAACTTGTTGGTTAAATTATTATTTTTGTTTTATTGATGATTTTTGTAATTTTAAAAACTTTATGGAAGCCTCTACTTTTGGCTATATTTGCTGCAGACATCACCTCTTATTTAACCATTATTGAGAAATAAACTAAAATCTCTATACTGCTTTCCACTCTTCTCCATTTTTCATTGTTCATTAGTTTTTATTATTATTTTTGTATTATCAAGGTTTTGGCATTGCCATTCTATAATCTAATTAAAAATGTGTTAAGTGCCTTGTTCATATTTATCCAAAATATTTTAAATTGATAAATAAAAGTTGTACTATTATGTAAACATTATTTACTGTAGAATAAAATAATATGATTAGATTGAGCCCATAGAGAAAAATGAATGTAATTTATGCCATTAAATTTGTGCCAGTTGTAAGAGAATGTTTTAAGTGCCAACGCCAATGGGATCCTTTTTTTAATATGCCATAAATTACTTAAATTAGTGTATATTTTAGAGTGGGTTGCTTTTGATTCATGATTGTCTTGTGAATTTTATTTTTACTGGCACTTATAATTGCATTTCTTTTCCTTTTTGAGAAAAGAAGTTATATGATTGTCAGCATTGTGTTTGAATCTTTCAGCTTCTGCTTAGATCATAATATTTGTTCAACGAAATGAATTTGCTTCGAAGAAACTTTGCTTGGAGCGCTCCAGCTGCTGGTTCTAATTTATGTCGGGCTGGTATTTCTTTTTTATTGCACTCTAATAATTTCCTTGCTTCCTAGATTCCATTACTTCTTATTTCTTAGGTTCCTTTTTCATTTACTGAAGTACCTTCTCTAGTAATTCTTCTTCACAAAGAGTGGATGGTAAGTAAACTTCATGGCTTTGTATGTATATAATGGTAATACCTATAATTTTCCTTCGGATTGTTGAAGGCATGGCTCCATTGTCTTCCAGTATCCAGGGCTGTTGCTGAGATGTCTAGTGCCAATTGGATTTCATTTTTTTTTTTTAGGAGACCTGCTTGTTGCTTTTCTGTGACAGCTTCTAGGATATCCCTTTTATCATTAGTGTTCTTAAATACATAAGGAGTCTATTAAGGCCTCTAAAATTAATTGTTCTAAGGCCTTGGTGAAGACCTATCATCTATCTTTCCTTCCTTCCTTCCTTTTTTTCTTTTCTTCTTCTTCTTCTTCTTCTTCTTCTTCTTCTTCTTCTTCCTCCTCCTCCTCCTCCTCCTCCTCCTCCTCCTCCTCCTCTTTCTCCTCCTTCTTCTCTCTCTCTCTCTTCTCTCTCTTTCTTTCTTCACTAAGACTTGAACCCAGGGTTATTCTACCTCTGAGTGACACCCCAGCCCTATTTTATTTTTTTTTATTTTGAAACAGGGTCTCACTAAGTTGCTGAGGCTGGCCTCAAACCTTCAATCCTCCTGTCTCAGCTTTCCAAGTACTAGGATTACAGGCATGCACCACCATGTCTGGCTCCATCTTTCTTTAGATCTGGAATTTTTCTTCTATTTTATTTACTATTTTCTTCCCTCCATGTTCTTCTTTCCTTTCTACCTGGAACTCCCATGAAGTAGACTTTTATCTCCTATTTCTCTATATTTCTTTTTCTTTTGAATTTCATATTTCTCTCTCTCTCTCTCTTTGCTGTGTGTTTTAGAAAATTCCTTCATAAGTTCTTTTTTAACACTATGGATTTTCTTTTATTTAGAGTATGTTCTTTTTCATTTCTAATACTTTTTTTATAAAATCATCTTATTGCTCCTATGTTGGCAGTAGCTTATTCTTGCTTTTTATATACAGTACCTTAAATTTCTTTGAGAATTGATGTGTTTTGAATGTCTCCACCAAAACTCATGTGGAAACTTTATCCCCAAAGTCATCTGTTAGTGGTACTTGGCCGTGGGGCCTTGGGGGTAATCAGGATTAGAAGAGGTCTTGAGGGTGAGGCCCTCATGGTTTGCATTAGTAGCTTTTAAGAAGAGGAAGAGAGACCTGAGTCGGCGTGCTCCCCTGTCTCACTGGAGGATGCCCTCCACCATGTCAAGACCCAGCAGGAAGCTTCTCACCAGATGCCTGGCAGGTGTCAGTGCCACGCTCTTGGACATCCAGAACCATGAGCTAAACAAACTTCTTTCCTTTATAAATGATCAGCCTGTGGTATTCATTTATAGCAAATGAAAACAAGCTTATTTTTATTATTACTCTTAAAATCTCCCTTTCTTCTGAACTCAGAGATTCTCTGTTTTTTCCTTTCTGCACTACCATTGTCCTTAAACATCCGCTGGTCCTTGATGATCTTTTTATCTTTGTGAATAAGCAAAGAAATGTGTAGTACAAATGGTTGCTGTAGGTTTCGTCTGTAGCTACATGTATATATGTTGCCCTGTGACATCTTGTCTACCTACAGATGAGAGGGTTGCTTGAAAGTTCTTGTATTTGGGCAGCAGGTGCAGCATTGGGAGTCTTGAGGTGGGAGTGGATCTTGCCTCTTTCCAAATGTCAGAAGAATACAGCTTTATCTGCAATGCCAACATCTATCCTCGAGGTCCTGGGCTTGACTGAGCTATATGTTTCCCTATCTATTACGGCTCCTTGGTTTATGTTGGTGTTAAACACTGTGTATTTCTACACTCGAATGGGGGTACGGAAGATGCTTTTTGGCACAGTTGTTGCATCTGCAGTTTATTGGTATCACTCTGATTTCACTAAAGAAATCCCTCTATCCAGTTTTCCCTTATCAATTTCATATCCCTCTGGAGATGGAGTATGAGCTGGGATTGGAGGGACATTTTGATGGGTTACCCTTTAGCAAGTTCTTCGTAGGTGGCCTGGCTTCCCTCAGTGGAATGTGTGTGTGTGTGTGAGTGTGGCGTGTGTGTGTGTGTGTGTGTGTGTGTGTGTATGCTCAGGTGTGTGCACGGGGAATGGTTATACCTTCGCTCTCAGCTGGAGTGCCTCAGCAGAATGGAGATGAGCCTAGTCCTTGATTAACATCCATGTGCACAGGCATGAGGGTCACATGGACTCTTCATGGCCCAGATTCTTCCTTCAGACCAGACGCTGCCCGGGTTAAAGGTGCTCTTTCTTATCTTCATTTCTGTCCACCAGTGATGCTGATGTCAAACGGAACTCTGACACATGAGCCAGAAGACGGAGGATGAGAAGACTGGGCAATTATGGTGTGGGTGAGCAAGGAAGTGACAGGCAGGGCGGGAGGACTTGAGGACAGTGTCGGGGTGGAACTCACGAGAAGGACGGTGAGTTCTTCCTTGCCAGGCTGGAGGCCGGGTGGTGATGTTGTGATGCTCTGGTTACGCTCAAGCCAAAGCTGTTCTGTTTGTCTAAAGATAATATGACCAAGGCAGTAACTGTAAGGTGTCAAGTGCTGGGGCAAGAGGAGAAACAGAAAAGATAAAGCTGCTGGTTAAAGATGGGGAGAGTCTGCTTTCTCTCATACGTGGAGGCTGGAGATAATATAGGAAACAAGGAATTTAAATAATGTGGAGAAAGACCATTAGAATTGTGGAAGGGGATTGGGAGAGCGAGTCAGGGAGGGGGAAAAAGGAAGGAAACAGTTCAAATAATACTACGGCAATGTATGAAGTTATTACTACCAACTTCACTAACATGTACATGATGCAGGGAGAGGGGATGGGGTGGGATGCAAAAAGAAATACACCAAGAGCTGTGTGCATGTATGTGTCACACTGAACCTCACTACAATGTATAATTGCAATGCACTAGCAAAAGTATTAAAAAAAAAATACGGGCGAGCCCCGCGTGCTGACCAGCGGTGAAGTGCGGCTGGCTCCCCTTCTCCAGCCGCCTGTGCGTTTCTGACTTACCTGTGAAAATGTGAAATCGTGTTCTCCCATCAGGAGAAGCCTTCTTGACGGTTTGAGCAGTCTCGGCGGGAGCAGGGGGAGCAGGGCTGACCTGGCGGGGGATTTGGCTGGCTGACAGACTGTCACTGCCCGGTTCATCCTGGACCTGCAGTACCACTTTAGAGGAGGGGTCCTACAATTTGGGGAAGAAACCACCTTCTCAGTGGGGATGAAATAATTGAGAACATCAGCTCATGGTTCCATGGAGACAATGGAACTTTTTTTTCCTTAACACTCATTTTGGTACCATTCTAGCTGTGGCTGGATGAGTTGGCTCCCAGATTCCAATGACATCCATATTAAGGCCTGAAAATAAAATAATAGGAAGTAGCATTTTCGTAGTGTCCACTACTACAGGCTCTGTCCTAGAGCGCTTCCAGCACATTGTCTCTTGCAATCTGTGCCCGCATTAGAAAAGGTACCACTGCCTTCATTTCACATGCACGTAAGTGGGAAGCCAACACGGGCGCACAGTTCTGTCTAACTTCACAGTGCTTCTTTTTCCTGTATCCGTGTTTATTAAAGTCTAGAGTAATTGGCAAGCACTGGACTAAAATCCTATTTTGCTACTGGCTGTATGATTTTAGGCAAATTAACCTCTGTGGGCTTCAGATTTCTCATCTGTAAAATGGTGATAATAACAGTACCAACTTTGTAATCTGTCATGTGTATCAAATGTCATTATAGTTGTATCTATCTATCTCAGTACTGCTCCTGGTGCATAGTATATATTCAACTAATATCTGTGGAATAAATGAATTAAAACAGTAATGGTCTTATAGAACTCATATTTCCTTATAATAGAGGTTCTAAATTTGAGTGCTACTGGCATTTGGGGCTGGGTCATTTTTGGCTGTGGGAGTGTGCCCTGTGTGTTGTAGGCTGTGGAGCAGCATCCCTGGCCTCCACCTGCTAGATGCTAGGAGCAACACCCTTTTCTACATTACCACACCGAAAATGTCTCCAGGTATTGCCAAATGTTTCCTGTGGGGCAAAACTGATCTCTTGAGAACCTCTGATATGGAGGGAACTATAGAGCAGCAATCTGTAAGTAGCAAATAATTTAGGCTTTGCAGGCCACATAGTCTCTATGCAACTACTGTGCTCTGTCACTGTAGCATGGACATGGTGGTATATAATACACAAACAAATAAACATTACCGTGTTCCAATAAATCTTTATTTACAAAAACAAGTTGGTGGTGCATGCCTATAATCCCAGTACTTGGGAGGCTGAGACAGGAGGATCCGAGGTTTAAGCCCAGCCTCAGCAACTTAGTGAGGCCCTCAGCAAATTAGTGAGACCCTGTTTCAAAATGAAAAGTAAAATAGGGCTGGAGGTGTAGTTCAAAGGTAGAAAAAAAATAAACAAGTTAGTTCGCGGGCTGTAGTTTACTGACTCCTGCTACGGAGCACATGTGAAATGAGCAGGCGTGAACTCCCTCTTTAGACATACATGCTATTGTTGTGTCTTACAGCTTGGGGCTAGCCTTGCATATAGAGAGGGATTGTTTTCTACTTGTGGGATGTGAGAAGGGCCCCTATATGTCATCTGCCTCCCAGGCTAGATATGGTGCTTACAATATCACCATGGAAGGGTCATTCTGGGGGTAGTCAAGCATAGCTTTGACCAATAACTTCTTTTTATTAATATATTTTTATTGGTGCATCATAATTATACATCATAATGAGGTTCAGAGTGATAGAAAGATACATGTACACAGTGCTTGATGTGTTTCCCTCCAGATCCCACCCCCTCCCTCCACCTCCCCCATACATATTATTGAGATTTGTATTGATAAGTTCATACATGTACGTAGCATCATTTGAGCTGTTTCCTTCATCAAGTTTCCCTTTTCCTGCCCCTACCTCCCTCCCCAAATTCCCTTCCACTATTCTACTGGTATCTCATCATTTATCTGAAGTGCCTTTTTTTCTTCAATTTCTCTCTAACTCCCTCATATGATAATAATTAGAGAATGCTAATGAAACAAATTGAAGAAAACCTTAAAAGATGAAAAGACCTCCCATGTTCTTGGTTAGGCGGAATAAATACTATCAAAATGGCCACACTACCAAAAGTTATCTACAGAGACAGTAACTTCTGAAGAGAACATTCCTACGAGGAGGCTAGAAGGTAAAGCTACTGTCTTACTCAGCACTCTCACAGCTATAATCTAAAGAACTGACCACACAACTTAGAAAAAGGAAGATTTATTTGCTCAAGGTTTCCTTGGGGATTTTTGGGTTCAGTCCATGTGAGGCTGGGGACCAGGGATCTCAGGGCATGGCAGCAGAAATTGGAGAGTAGGAGAGTGCACGGGCTCTGCACCTCACATCAGGGAGGCCAGAAGCAAGAGAGAGCCAGCAAGCAAGGGGAGTCAAAGACACAAGCACAATCTCTAAGGCCACTCGCCCAGGGACTCACCTTCTCCAGCCACACCCTACTTGCCTAGGTTACTACACCCAGTAATGGTGAGATTACAACCCTCATGACTCAATTACATCAATTCTGAACACCAAATTATGAGCTTTTCAGGGGGCATTCTATATCTAACTATAACAGCTGCCTACACATAAATGAATTTCTCTATTCAGAGGGATTCTTGGTTCTCTACAGCCACTGAACCTAGAAGGATGAGGAGGTGGGGCAGGAGAACAGATGTGGGAAGAAGAACTATGTAAAAGTATGCAGCAGAGCCCAAAACACAACTTGGCTGACGCTTCAAACCTACTGATAAAGAATGGCTCCAGTTTAAACTGGAGAGGAAATGGCACAAAAGTCAACTCTATTATTTGGCAAAGGTGTAATTAGGCTCACAAGTGGACCTTTATTAATAGGGAGCACTGAGAACCTTCCCTAAGTAGTACCCTGCAACCACCGTGTCATCTGCCTACAGGTTAAAGCTTGTCCCTTGCTACCATGATGCTCTGTATGCCTGTCTCAATAGAGCACAAACATCAGACTGACAAACACTTTCTCATGGTGCCACAGTTATATCCTTGCCAAGTGCAAACAGGAGAGGGTGGATGGGAAGTAAAGGAGTCTGAAAGAGATTGTTTGGGATCAACTGCCTTCCTTCATTTTGCTCAAATCTACTTCCTGTTAAACAAGGAAATGTGTAAAAATATCTCTGGAATGAGGGTATGCTCTGCCACATTGTTATTCTGGCTGCTATTGGAGACGGGGAAGCCAGTGGTATATAAGCAGAAGTTATGAGTAGCTTCAGGAAAAGCTCTTCAAAGGGGATGGCTTAGTTGTTAGGCCCTTTGTGCTTGATTCCTCTCTCCCTCTATTTCTGCCTGAAACTTGGTTATAATGGCTGAAGTTTTTGCAGCCACCCTGTAATCAGGAGTCTGGGTTGCTGATGGCCTTATGAAGCTGCAGTCAAGTCCTGGAGAGCATAGCCTTGACCTATCATTATAAGAGTGGGAAAATATCTTCTTTAAAAGGTTATTTGGGAGTCCTTTGTTATAATAGCTGTGCTAGTTTGAAGATGACCACATTCCCCCCACACCCATTCTTTCTGTAGACACACAGAATCTATTTTCCTTATTTTAAAATCTGGGTTGGCGAGGATGTGGGGAAATTGGGACTCTTCTACACTGTTGGTGGGATTGCAAACTAGTTCAACCACTGTGGAGATCAGTGTGGAGAATCCTCAGAAAACTGGGAATGGATCTACCATATGATCCAGCTATACCACTACTGGGTATCATACCAAAGGGATTGAAACTAGAAAACAACAGTAATATATGCATACCCAT
>PVJS01029819.1:0-24527 GCA_004027185.1 Glis glis
CTCACTAAGGAGAGAGAGAGAGAGAGAGAGAGAGAGAGAGAGAGAGAGAGAGACAGGGAGAGAGAGAGCAAGAGAGCTGAGGCTGGCCGCGAACCCGGATCCTCCGGTCTCTGCCTCCCAAAGTACTGGGATTACAAGACTGTGCCACCACGCCCGGCCATACAGACCATTATGAAGGTCAAAGATCAAGGCAGACAGTGAGCTTTCAAAAAGTTAGCTATCATTAATATTGATAAGGTCATCATAAGTTGTATACTGCTTAATGGGATAAGGAACCTATTATAAGTTGGCCTTTCTACTCAGTAGTTGTCTAGATTATAGCTTTGAAAGTCCCGGCTTTGTTTAGATAGCCTGTGGATTATGTGGTACTGTAAATCAGTAACCAAGTAAATAAAGTTTATTCAACTGTAAAATAGGAATAAAAGTAATTTCTACCTTCTGGGCATGCTGTTAAGATTAAATGAGATGGTTGCAAATTCTCCCTCACTTTTCCCATGGAAATTGAAGCCGAATTCCCTTCCTGTTGGCCCTGGGCTGGTTTTAGTGACCCATTCAACCAAGAGAATGTGCTAGAAGTAATGTGTTGGGGCTTCTGGGGATAAGATTTCATTAGAAATCTTACAGCCCAGAACTGCCACAAGCAGAAGAGAGAGACGTGGCCACCACAGTCTCTCAGCTCTGCATGCCAAGTGTCGGACTATTTTTTTCTTCTTCTTCTTTTTTTTTTTTGGTACTGGGGATTAAACCCAGGGGCATTCTACCTCCAAGCTGCACCCCCAGTCCTATTTTATTTTTCATTTTGAAACAGGGTCTCACTAAGTTGCTGAGGGTCTTACTAAGTAGCTGAGGCTATCCTCCAACCTGCGATCCTCCTGTCTCAGCCTCCCAAGTACTGGGATGACAGGCATGCACCACCATATCTAGCTTCAGCATTTTTAATTCCCTTAAATCTTTGGGTAGAATGGTTACACTTCTTTGATACCCTGGGACGAGCAGGGACCTTTTGGTGCCACTCTTATTTCTCTAGAAGACAGTATACTCTATATTGAAAAGCAATAACCGGGACTCTATAATGGGCAAATGGCCATATTCAAAGATAACCATACGGGTCATCTGGGCAGGTGTGTCCCTTCTGCTGTTTGACTATTGGCTCGTTTTCTCCATTTGGGGACCTGGCTGATGCAGATGTAAGTTGAGACCAGGCAACACTATGAGTTCACCAAACCCCTTCTCCATTCCCTCCTGGGACAGAGCCAGACCCTATTACCCAGTGTCCCCTGCAGGTGACCGGGACCTGGCTAATGGACCATGAGCGGCAGCGATGGACCCCTGCTACGCTCCCTGGTGACAATCACACTTTCTTCCCTCCTGTGGAGAACAGTCCAGGGGAGAATGTTGAGGGATGGCAGGACCCCTGGCTCGCAGGAGCCTGGGTCCCCACTAACCTCTCCACCATGCTGACCAGCACTGCACTGCGCGCCCCGAGTGAGAAATTAGCCTTTATCACGTTCAGTGAGATCAGCAGGTTGTTTTCTAGCAGCCAGACTTGCCAGACTTTTCTCTCTCTCTCTCTCTCTCTCTCTCTCTCTCTCTCTCTCTTTCTCTTTCTTTTATTTTGCAGTACCGGGGGTTGAACCCAGGGCATCCTACCTGTGCACTACACCCCACCCTATTTTTTCCCCTATGGTAGTGGGAGTTGAACTCAGGGGCATTCTACCTCTGAGTTACATCCCCAGCCCTTTTTATTTATTTATTTTTGTTGTTGTTTTGAAACAGGGTTGGTCTCACTAGGATGCTGAGAGTCTCGCTAAGTTACTGAGCCTAGTCTTGAACCTGCAATCCTCCTGTCTCGGTTACCTTGTATTTGGGTTTTTTTTTTTTTTTGGCGGCACTGGGGATTGAACCCAGGGGCATTCTACCTCCAAGCCACACCCCCCAGTCCTATTTTTTATTCTTTATTTTGAAACAGGGTCTTGCTAAGTTGTGGAGGACCTCTCTAAGTAGCTGAGGCTGGTTGCGAACCCAGATCCTCCGGTCGCAGCCTCCCAAGTACTACAATTACAAGTGTGCGCCACCACGCCCAGCTTACTTTGTATTTTGAAACAGGTCTCATTAAGTTGCTGAGAATCTCACTAAGTTGCTGAGACTGGCCTCCAACCTGCAATCCTCCTGTCTCAGCCTCCCAAGTACTGGGATGACAGGCATGCGCCACTGCACCTGGCCAGACTTTCTTAAGGGAGGCAAAGGTTTGGGATAGGATCAGACTGTGCCACCACCCTGTCCCCAAGAACACCAAGCTGGGGAGTCACAGAGCCCTTTTGGAGAGTTCACTGACAGCAGTAAGGCTTTCCCTCCCAATCCAGGAAGAAAGGAACCGGTGGCTGAGATGGTTTCTTCTCCTGCCCTGCCTCCCAACGATATGAAGCATGAATCTTTTATTCTATTTCCTCTCTCTCTCTAGGGTACCAGCAAGAAGATATCTAGCACATCACGTCCTGCCAGCAGCTCTGTTGACAGGGAGATGAAATCCTATCATTCCTAAGACAGGAGACCTCAGAAGTGACTAATTCAACCCTCGAGGCCTCTTTAGGAGAATTTCCGCTTTCCCCCTGGCTTCCAGCAAGATAAGAAGGCGCTTGAACCAGCTCAGAAGGCTGTGAACCAGCGCCGCTCAGGCTGGAGTGATTCTCCCCCAATCTGGCTGCCTGAAGACACCGCTGTTCATCAGGGTTCTGAAGTGGAGGCTTTGGCACAGTGCGGCCCTGCTTCCATGCCCTGGAAATCGTCCTGTCCAGAAGGCCCCTGGCAGCTGTCCCAGGAGAGCTCCTCTCTGCCGACTTCTTCAGCATTGGGCCTTGGATGTCTTCCGCCACCCATCCCCTAGAGAGTAGGATCCTGGAGGTTGATGGCCTGGCAGGCGACTCAAAGATGAGGAGCCCAGATCTGGAGGCTGTGCAGAGCTGGTCAGACTTGGATTCCACTCCTAGCTCCAGCACGTACTGCAGCGGTGTGACCAAGGGACAGAGCTGGACCTCACGGAGCGCCTGCTTCTCCACTTGGGCTGTGGTGGTGGATGAGGCTGACTCCCGGGTCCTTAAGAAGGGTGACTTCCTGGCTGTGTGTAGTTCTGCCTCTACACCCTTTGGGATTTTTGAAGTCACTGCTCTCTGTAAGCCCTTGAAAGGGACCTTTCCAGCCCTACGTGGTGGTGCATGCCTGCAATCCTAGTACAGGTATGTACTAGGGAGGCTGAGACAGGAGGATCGCAAGTTTGAGGCCAGCTTTAGCAACTTAACAAGGTTCTCAGCAACTTAGCAAGACCTGTTTTCAAGTAAAAAATAAAATAGCTCAGAGGTAGAATGACCCTAGGGTCAATACCTAGCACCACAAAAAGAAAGGAAGAACGGGAGGAAGAGAGGAAGAGAGGAAGGAAGGGAGGAAGGGAAGGAAGGAAAGAAGGAAACAGAGGAAACAAGGGAGGGAGGGAGGAAGGAAGAGACCTTCTTGTCTTACTCCTAACTGGACATTAGTGTGGAATTTGTAGCAGAAACAAGCTAGGGAATGCTGCTTGAGATTTCAGAGGCAGAGCTGCTGGGGTCCTGGTATGGGAGCTGCAGAGCACCTCCATGTAAAACAGAAATAGGCTCTTACATGACCCCGGATTCTCCAACCACCCATGCCCATCTCTTCCCTGTACTGTGGAGGAGGAAAAAGTCAGAAGCTGGCTGGCAGACCATACTACCCTCCCCTTCCATACCTGAGACGCACCATCAGATCATCTCCCACCCTGAGCTGTGAAGAGATGGCATGCATCTCTGTGTTCCCCAGTCCTAGACCTGTGGCAGACATCACTAATCAATCATTGTACTCTTTCCCCATTGAGCCCAGAAGGGGCAGTCAGACCCTACCAGTTGAACAGATGTCATGTGAGTTTCAACCTCAAACCAAACCACAGACAGGCAGCCAGAGAGACCAGGAGTGGACCAAGATGAATAGCTGACTACCAACAGCTTACAAGACCCCTACAGCGTGGATGCTAATAAAATCTGGACATAACAAGGCAATTCGCCATGGGATTCAAATGTGGGGCTGTTTCCAAACTGCAATTCCTGCACTTCCTGGGTATGGCTTTGCTAAGTATTTTCTTCCCTATAGCAGGGAGTTTGCTCTGAAAAACCAGCAACAGAGAGAGAGAGAGAGAGGGAAGTTTTCACACCTTAGCAGCCCAGCGTGGTTGCACATACCTGCAATCCCGTTACTTGGGAGGCTGAGACAGGAGGATCGCAGGTTGGAGGCCAGCCTCAGCAACTTAGCAAGACCCTCAGCAACTTAGCAAGACCCTGCTTCCAAATCAAAAATAAAATAGTTCCCTTCCATTTCATTAGCCAGGCAGCTAGCTAAGCAGGTGTCCGCAGGGCCAGCTTGCCAGGCTCACCCACCTCTAGACATGTTAAGGAGACAGCAGCAGAGCACAGGGTGTTAAATCTTCCAAGGCAGGAATCCTGTCTTACGTGAATGGCCATGAATTACCTCAACAGGATTCGCCAGGATGTTTAAGACGGCCGTATCTTTATTTATGAGCAAATGGCCAGCTCAGTATTTCTGCCAGTTACCTTTACGGTTTTTAGAAGATTTGGATAACGTTTATTTATTACCCTCACCATTTGCCATTCACAATGGAGCTTTGTCCAACATTTAGAGACATTTCTAATGTTTTCTGCTGGCCTCCCTGGCATGAATAAAAGGCTCTCCCTCCTCCCCCCGTGGGAGGAAGGAACTCATGCAAACCTAATTTGGATGATAAAACGATACCATTTCAAACATCTTCATGCACGGATTATAGTCTTTGAACCCTTTCACAGGAAGAGATTAATCGTGCGCTTTGCACGGTCAGCCTTATGATTTTAATAACAAGACTAGTCGGATGGAGAGCCCACATACATCTTTCTAACAGAATCTGCACTATGAAAGTTTCCTCGGTCCCCACCGTTGGACTGAGCTGACGTCATTGGCAATCCAAGAGGTGGATTTATTTATTTGTTTCCAGCATACGCGATGTATATTCAAGATGAAACTGTGGTCATCCGCCATGTAACTTTGGTTGAGCACTGGATGACGACAGGTCAGCCAAGGATGGCCCACGTGTACAGACAGGGTTCTGTGAGATCCTGGCAGAGCTACCTCCATCTCTGCCATCCCCACAATGATGAAATCGCCCAGCACTGTGATCCTGGGTCATTTGTATCGCTATCGCTAGCGGACGCATGACTGTACAACATCCGTTAATGCTGTTAACGACACATACGAATAGCGCCCTATTTATTGAAAGTTCATTATGTACCAAGTGGATGCACAATCTCATAACAAATATCTGCAATGGAAATAAGAACCAGTGACCCCCTAGCATAGCATGGTGGCACATGCCTGGAATCCCAGTACTTGGGAAGCTGAGGCAGGAGGATCGCAGGTTCGCAACCAGCCTCAGCTACTTAGTGAGGCCCTCTGCAACTTAATAAGACCTTGTTTCAAAATAAGAAGTAAAATAGGGCTGGGGGTGTAGCTCAGAGGTAGAATGTCCCTGGGTTCAATCCCCATTACCGCAAATAAATAAATAAATAAATAAGTAAGTAAATAAATAGGGGTGGGGTGTAGTTCAGAGATAGAATGTCCCTGGGTTCAATCCCCAGTATCAAAGAAAAATTTTTAATTACAAAATAAAAATAAAAAGGGCTGGGTGGGAGGAGGTTGTAGCTCAGAGAAAGAATGTCCCTGGATTCAATCCTTAGAACAACAACAACAAAAATATTTTTATGGTACTGGGAATTGAATTCAGAGGCATTTTACCTCCCAGCTACACCCCCAGCCCTATTTTATTTTTTTATTTTGGAACAGGGTCTCGCTAAGTTGCTGAGGCTGGCCTCCAACCTGCGACCCTCCTGCAACCCTCCTGTCTCAGCCTCCCAAGTACTGGTATTACAGGTATGCACCTAACCCTCTGCCTGGCTCAAAACCACTTTTTTTATTATTTTAAAAAGGAACCAATGACCCCTGTTTTCCAGATGAGGAAACGAGCGGAGACTCAGCATGGCAAAGCCACCTCCCAGGTCCCCCAGCTGGCTTGTAACAGAGGCAGGCGCACAGGCTACCTGTCTCACGCCAACACCCGCTTCTCTCCAGCTATGCACCGCTGTCCTTGGGGGTCATGCCGCCGAGATGCACCTCCCCAATTATTTTATGTGGCCAAATCCATGAGAAAAAAAAGGGGGTCAAACTGCCAAATACCCTGCACACATAACGAGAAGCTAATTGGCTGAAACTCCTATTTTCTAGCCCATTCCCGTGGTTACGGGGGAGGAAATCCATACCTGGAGCTGATGAGCCATCGGGTGGGGGGACCCTGGGCTGAGCTGACAGCTCAGGGAGCCGCCCCCTTCCTGCCTCCTGCCCTGAGCGCATATCTTCCATTAGGATGGCTCTCCACCCAAGCTGTGTGGAGAACGCCACACCACAATTATTCAAAATGGACACAACCTACCCTGCCAGCCACAGCAAGAGCTTCATTCACTCATTCATTCATTCATTCATTTTAGTACTTGGGATTGAACTCAGGCATCCTACCTCTGAGCTACACCCTCAGCCCTTTTCTTTTTTCTTTTTTTTTTTTTTTTTTTTTTGCAGTACCAGGGATGGAACCCAGGGGCGTTCTACCTCCGAGCTACACCCCCAGCCCTATTTTTTATTC
This sequence comes from Glis glis, assembly GCA_004027185.1. Taxonomy (NCBI): domain Eukaryota; kingdom Metazoa; phylum Chordata; class Mammalia; order Rodentia; family Gliridae; genus Glis; species Glis glis. Next base: position 6,743 of record PVJS01029819.1, read on the forward strand.
TTTATTTTGAAACCGGGTCTCACGAAGTTGCGGAGGGCCTCACTAAGTTGCTGAAGCTGGCCGCGAACCCGGATCCTCCGGTCTTTGCCTCCTACTGGGATTACAAGCGTGTGCCACCATGCCCGGCTCATTTTTTATTTTGAAACAGGGTCTCACTAGGTTGATGAGCATCTCACTACTTGTTGAGGCTGGCCTCGAACCTGCAATCCTCCTGTCTCAGCCTCCCAAGTACTGGGATGACAAGCGTGTACCACCACACCTGGCCAGCAAGAGTTTATCTTATGGTGCACCTACTGTATGCCAGCCAGGCAGCACAGGGCTTCATTATGGACGTGCAGGATCTCATTTTACTCTCCTAGCATCTCTTGGAAGGCAGGAGAACACCAGGTCACATGCTAGGACCCGAGGTGGCACAATGTGTAGGCGCTAGGGCTAAGATCCAGGCTGCCCGCTCCAGAGCCCGGCCACTGAATTCTCACTGTAGACGCTGGGGGAACTTTCTCCAAAGGGGCAGAGCCACACACTGCAGGACAGATCCATAGGTATTCCCAAAGCTGGGCCAAGAACCGGGGCTCTCTCCTCATTCTAGACCTTTCTGCACCTTGCCATGCTGCTCCGGTTTGCTCTTCCAGCAACCAGGCATGGCTGTGGGCCAACTGCATCCCAGGCACTGGGGCAGGTAGGTAATGGTTGCAAACCCGTCCTGTACAATGCAACATCTCAATTTGTTATCATCGACCTGATTCGTGAGAGTTCCCAAGACACCGGGCAGCGGGGAGACCTGACCCACGATCACATCGTCAGTGTGAAAGGTCCCTCAACAGCTGTCCCCAAAGGCTCTCAGACACCACACCACCTCCCCACCGGACCACCCTCCACCCGGCAGGGTTCTGCTCTAAGCCACAACTGCAGCCAGCTTCTGACGGGCTTCGACTGGGAATGGAAATGCCAGCAAGGAGCCCCCCAAAGAATCCTCAGGGGACCCCTCTTCCCTTCCTATTTTCCACCACACTTGTCCTGGACCTTGCCTGATTTCCTCCGTTCTCACGGATCAATCATGGAAAGGCATACTACAGATTTAATACCAGCTTTTCATCAGGGGTGATAGATAGATGATAGATAGATAGATAGATAGATAGATAGATGATAGATAGATAGATAGATGATAGATAGATAGATAGATAGATAGATAGATAGATAGATGATAGATAGATAGATAGATAGATAGATGGATGGATGGGTAGGTAGATAGATAGATAGATAGATAGATAGATAGATAGATAGTGTTGGATGCATGCACAGGTGCCTATACTGATACCACTGCAGCCCAGGGATGGGGACACCTCCAGAGGCTGTCCAGGGGGACCAGCCCAGTGGGGGCTGAAGCCACTGAGGAGTTGCTGCTGGAGAAACTGCCCTGGGCAGGGAGGGAGGCAGAGAACCCCCCCACCCCGTTCTCTCTCCTCCATCCTCTCTCCCTGAGCGCCCAGCCTCACTGGCAGCCAGCGGTGAGGATGCTCAGGAAATGCAGCCTGCCGGGGCACAGCAAAAGTAGAGGAAGAGGAAGGAAGTCGGGGAGAAGGTCTGAGAGCAGCAGGCCCAGGACCCCACAGTCCCCATGGAAAGCCAGCTTTTTGTTTCTTATTTTGTTTTGTTTTGTAGTACTGGGGATGGAACCCAGGGGCGTTCTACCTCTGAGCTACACCTCCTCCCACCCCAGTCCTATTTTTAATATTTTATCTGGAAACAGAGTCTCACTCAGTTGCCAAGGGCCTTGCTAAATTGCTGGGGCGGGCCTCGAACCTGGGATCCTCCTGTTGAGCCTCCCAAGTCCTGGGATGATAGGCGTGCGCCACCGTGACCCACGGAAAGCCAGCTTTTTAATGGCTCTGACAGGTATCCTGGCTAGGAATCTGATTGGTCCAGCCGTGAGTGTCAGGCCTACTCCTACAGATGGGTGGCCAGCAAGGAACACCAGAGATAGATATCAGGTGAAGCAGGCAGTCCCTGGAACAAGGTCACAGCCCTCTTCCCTGGCCGGGTGCAGGGGTGGCCAGCCCAGGTGCCCATCAGGCGCAGTTGCAGATGGGCCGGGGAGCCGGGGCTACAGGTACAAATGGCATAGGTGGGGTTCCCCGCGTGGCAGAACTGTAGGTTTGCTTTGATGTTAACTAAGACCTTGCTGATATGTCCCCAGTCCCCAAGAGGCAGAGGGGAGGAAGAGACAGAGTAGCCCCATCCCCGCCCTTCCTGATGAGGCTCCTGATGAGCCCCGTGCAACACGGGACTCAGGGCCCAGGGGGAAGAGTGACTTAGGGCCCAGACCCCAGGAAACACAAACAGACGACTAACTGGTCCTTGTGGCTCCTTCTTTCTGAGAGAGACAGTCTGTAACCTGCACACAAGGCTGAGGAGTTTCTTCGAGTCTTTTACGACCTCCATAAATTTCAAGAAAGAGAACCGGGGAGGAATTGGGCTCTGGGACTGTCAGGCTGGGGATTGAATGCGCCTTTAATGGAGTCTCCGGCAGCCATAAAAATGCACGGAAACAGCCTCTGCCCACAGGCGATGAATGGGGCTGGGACACCAAGTAAAAACCGTGTGGCTGGCCTGTCCTCCCGCCTGCTCAAGAGAATACATGTTGGCCTCTTAGAATAGAATTGGTGCTCAGAGATGCACTCAGCAGCCGGGTGCGGTGGCGCACACCTGTCATCCCAGTACTTGGGAGGCTGAGACAGGAGGATCACAGGTGTGAGGCCAACCTTGGCAATTAAGCAAGACTCTTGGCAGCCTAGTGAGTCCATGTTTCAAGATAAAAAAAAAAAAAGAAAAAGGGCTGGGGGTGTAGCTCGGAGGTCAAAAGTCTCTGGGGTCAATCCCCAGTACCACACACACACACACCACTGTAACCCCTAAGTATATACAGTTACCATGCATCCATTAAAATTCTTAAATTCCCAGTACCAAAAAAAAAAAGAGAGAGTCTGTTTCAATAATATCATTATTAAAAAGAGGCAGGATTACTGGTAAGAACTCATTTTCAAAACAGAAATGACAGTAAGAGTTGCTGTTTCTATGAGAACCAAGTTAAAATCTCACGGAAATATATGGTACAAATCCATAAATTAAACTCCCTTAAAAATGTCCCAGAGTTAGGGAGTAGACATGACATTGGATTCTTTAAACAGAATTTAATCTCTCCTCCCCCCATCCAAACTCTACATTCTCACAATGTATTTCAGGGAGATAACCATTGTTGGAAGTTGAATGTAGCATTTTAAACGCTCCTTAAAAATCCAGTGGGGGCCTGACACGGTGGACCACCTCTGTCATCCCAGGACTCAGGAGGCTGAGATGGGAGGATCGCAGGTTCAAGGCCAGCCTCAGCAACTTAGCGAGGCCTTGTTTCCAAATAAAATACAGAAAGAGCTGGGGGGGGGGTATAGCTCAGTGGTAGAGTGCCCCTGAGTTCAATTCTCGGTACTACACACACACACACACACACACACACACACACACACACACACACACGAGATTGTCTTACTGATACTATCTGCCAAAACTGTCCTGGTTCAATCAGGCTGTTAGAATACAAAAACCTTCCTGGAAGCCGGGCGTGGTGGTGCACACTTGTAAACCCAATCCTTGGGAGACTGAAACAGGAGGATCCCAGGTTCAAGGCCAACCTCAGCTACTGAGTGAGGCCCTCCACAACTTACTGAGACCCTGTTTCAAAATAAAGAATAAAAAATAGGGCTGGAGGTGTAGCTCGGAGGTGGAATGCCCCTGGGTTCCATCCCCAGTACCACAACAAACAAACAAACAAACAAACAAAAACTTCCTGGGAGGTTCCAGGCCCAGCATATTTCAATGGCCCCAAAGAAAGATTTAAGCCTGGAATATCTTTTGGCCCCAGAAGAGCCACCTGTGTGTATGTATGTATGTATGTATGTGTGTGTGTGTATTATGCTCCTATGTAACATATGTATATGCATGTATATGCACATATGTATATATGTAATACATATATGTATATGTATGTATACACACCACACATGCATATAGAGAGAGAGAGACAGAGAAACAATTAGCTGTGATAAGATGCAACCATTTGGGAAGCCAGGATGGAGAATCTAAGAGTGTTCTTTGTTTCTATCTTACAACTTTTTTGTAAGTCAGAAATAATGTGATATTAAAAGTCGCAGAAAGAAACAAAGCTCTAATATTCAGGATCCCCCCTCCACACACACATCCTGATTTCTCCTTCTGCATCCTCAGCCCTTGGCTACTTCGCCCTAGGACTTCCCAAGCTCCGCTCTGAGGAGGCACCGGTGGGTCCCTGCTGGCTTTGTCTGCAGGGCTGACTACAGAGCCTGGATCCCATCCTGGACTCCGACTGCGACATCTACAGTAGCGCTTTCGATGAAGGCCTGAGTCCAGGCCCAAGGGTCCTGACTGGTCACTCAGAGAGACCCTGGGTCTGCGGATTTTCTCGGCTCCCAGATGGTCGCAGCGAGGAGCCAAGAGGACAGTGCCTTTGAATCACAGGAAGAGCTTGTTAAAACAAAATCCAAGCCGGGCATGGTGGCGCACGCCTGTCAATCCCAGTCCTTGGGAGGCTGAGACAGGAGGATTGCAGGTTCAAAGACAGCTTCAGCAACTTAGTGAGACCCTCATCATCTCAGTGAGACCTTGTTTTAAAATTAAAAAAAATAAAATAGGGCTGGAGGTATAGCTGAGAGGTAGAATGCCCCCTGGGTTTAATCCCCAGCAACACACATGTGTGCATGCGCGTGCACACACACACACACACACACACAATCCAGATATAGGTTGGGGGTGTGATGCCTGAGTTTTGTTTCGTTTCTTTCCTTTTCTTTCTTTCTTTCTTTCTTTCTTTCTTTCTTTCCTTCCTTCCTTCCTTCCTTCCTTCCTTCCTTCCTTCCCTCTCTCTCTCTCTCTTTCTTTATTTCTTTCTTGTACTGGGGGTTGAACCCAGGGGCATTCTACCTCCGAGCTATACCCCCACACCCTTTTCTATTTTTTATTTTGAAACAGGGTCTCGCTAAGTTGCTGATGTTCTCACTAAGTTGCTGAGGCTGGCCTCCAACCTGCGATTCTCCTGTCTCAGCCTCCTAAGGACTGGGATGACAAGCGTGCGCCATCGTGCACAGCTGAGTTCCTGCATTTCTGATGGTCTCCCTTGCAGACGTTCAGCAAGAGCCCATCCCAATAGATTCTGGGTGCTGATCACCAAGGGGCCACCTCTGACGTCCTGGGAACTCCCAAGAGGGCGGACCCGCATCTGTCTGATTGTCAGTGAGGACCCAGCCCTTGGCCCTGTGTATCAGCCAGTGAATGAAACGCCTCTGATACCATACAAATCTCCACCAGTGCCTCCCAGCCACTCCGATATTTTTAAAAAAGCGTCACACAATTTGCATTAGAATCACCGCCACCAGATTTCAAGAAATCAATGGCTTTTGAAAACTCGAAGCCACTTTGGAGGAGCAGAATTGGCCCCGGCTCCCTCCTTCAAGACGGGCTGGGCTCGTGCAGGTGCAGAGGGGTATAGGCTCGGCATCAGCTGCTTCCAGCTCCTCCAATCATTTTCGTATTAGCATATCTCTAAGTGCATATAATTTTCACATCAAAGAGCGTAATATTTTTTTTTGCAGAAGTAGAGAAGAGAATAATTTATCCATGAAGTATCTGGAGCCGCAGTCTCGCTTAGCACGACAGAAAAATTACACAGAAGACAGACGTTTAGAGAAATTCGGTGGCGGAATTTGTGTTAAGTAAGGAGACGTGGAGAAAATCCACCCACTGAAACCAGAGAGACGTGGATTTCTGGAACTAAAAGCAGGTCCCTCGTGGAGAGAGGGAGGGGCCGTCAGACCTAATGGCTCTTGTCCTAGATCGCTGCACGGAGAGAGGACCTGTGGCTCATCTTCCCTTCCTGAGAGTCTAGAACCAGGGACCGTGAGCCGGCTCCCTGCCATGCAGGCTCCTGTTGGTGTGGCCGCCTGGTCTCCATCCCAAGGACGCCCCTCTGCAAGAGGAGGCTGGCCCGAGGGAGGACACACAAAGATCTACCCCACTGTCTGGGATCCTCAGTGTATGTTCTCCGTGCAGTCAGCCAGGCTGGGCTCTGCCATCCTTTTTTTTTTTTTTTTTTTGCAGTACCGGGGATTGAACCCAGGGGCATTCTACCTCCAAGCTACACCCCCGGCCCTATTTTTTTTTTTACTTTATTTTGAAACCGGGTCTCACGAAGTTGCGGAGGGCCTCACTAAGTAGCTGAGGCTGGCCGTGAACCTGGATCCTCCGGTCTCTGCCTCCCAAGTACTTGGATTACAAGTGTGTACCACCACGCCCAGCTCTGGCTTTTTTGTTTTTAATTTTGAAACAGGGTCTTGCTAAATTGCTGAGGGTTTCACTGAGTTGCTGAGGTTGGCCTTGGACCTACAATCCTCCTTTCTCAGCCTCCCAAGTACTGAGATTACAGGCGTGTACCACCGCACCTGGTTGTCCTGCTGAATTTTAATGAATCTAAGCTTTAGAGAGAGTTGAGGGGAAAAGTGGAGTTTAGCTCAGAGAGCACAAAGAACTGGTCCCATCTCTATTTGCCCATTGTGGGGATCAACTCAAAGTAAGTTAAGTAACCTTGCTCTGCCTCAATTTTCTCATCTGTAAAATGGAGCAGAGAAGCCCTGTCTGGCAGGGTGGTTGTGAACACATAGTTCACATTTGGCATGTGGTAGGTCTCACCTGTCTACTAGAGGAGGGGATATTTTTAATACACAGGATACGACCCAAGATAAAGTACAAACAACAAATGATTTGGACAAATCAGTCTCCTCCGTGCTAGAAATCCCAAACAGCCACTAAATTCCCCATATCTGATCAAGAAAAACTAAATGATATAATAATGTTTTGTCTGTCCAAAAGAACATTCAGTTGATATACAAAGAACATGTTAGCTCTGTGTTGCTTAGGGCAGGTTGCTTAGCTTCTCTGAACTTCAGTTTTCTTGTCTGTTTCATGGGAATCATCCACCTGAGGATTGAAGAGATAATACATGTGAAGTGCCCAAAACCCTGTGAGGGTTTTGTAAACATTACTAACATCATCTTGATTCCAAGCCCACATCTCCTCCTATACAACCCAGAAGGGGCTGTATCTAAGGAATCAGAACTTTGCAGATTTGGGAGCTGGCCATATTTGATATGCTACATGAGGTCCTTAGTGGGTCTACGGCATCCGCCAATAATCAAACATATCAATACTTTGGCAGCGGTGGGTTAAGTCCATAAACCGAGGGCATTAAGAATGAGCGTCACATCAGGACAGGACAGGCTTTGCCAGCAATGACAGCTGATCTGCGAGGGATCTAACACCAAACAAGTAAAAACAAAACAAAAAAACCTGCCACTTTCCAGAACTTTCCAGACGTTCAGAGAATGCATAGCGGATTTGCATTTCCACATTAGAAACCAAAATCTTTTCTTTTCTGCTCTCCTCTGAGAAGAGGTGGTGATGGATGGAAATAAACATCTTTATTTCCCCAAACATGACATGTTTACATAGTTAAAAAGAGAAACAAAATGATTAGAATCTCCCAATAAGGATGATAGATGCAAAAGAAGGTTTGGGGAAAAAAAAAGTCCAAACTTGAAACTAACTTTAGTAACAGCAATGTCTCTCTCTCTCTCTCTCTCTCTCTCTCTCTCTCTCAAATTCCTTGCTCACAAATTCAAAAACAAAAACTCACACTGACGTGTCTTCCCCAAATTTGGTTGAAGCATCCCTCCTGATTTTAGAGAGGGCTTCTCTTGAGCTCCGGCCAAGAATACATTCCCAAGGCCAAGCTGGAGATTTCCGAATGCACGTGGAAATGCAAACAGAGAGAGGCCCTTCTCGAAGCCGCCAGAGCCATGATCTGATGGCCCGAACGCCTTCTGAGCTCTGCACTGAGCCCATCGGGGCAGGCCAGGGTCTGTCAGCCCCAGAAAATACTCCCATTGCCAAAAGCATGTGCGCCCTGCCCATTTCACTGAATTGTTTTGAGCTCTTTGTCAAGATAATTAATATGCAGCAAACATAGAAATAGAGCCGGGTGCAGTGGTACACACCTGTCATCCCAGTACTTGGGAGGCTAAGACAGGAGGATCTCGCAGGTTGGAGGCCAGCCTCAGCAACTTAGCAAGAGCTTCAGCAACTTAGCAAGACCCTGTTTCCAAATAAAAAATAAAATAGGGCTGGGGGTGTAGGTCGGAGGTAGAATGCCCCTCGGTTCAATCTCTAGTAGAGAGAGGAAGAAGGAAGGAAGGAAGGAAGGAAGGAAGGAAGGGAGTGAGTTTATCTTCTACTGGCAAGTGCTCACTCTCAGACTTCAGTTATCTCTGTTTACAATAACAAGAACTATGAATTATCATCAGCTACTACACGCTAGGCTTGTGCAAAGGGCTTCACACGGGAAGGACGCTGAGTCGGGGCATCGGACAACAGAGAAGCCATCTCTTCAATCCTGAGCGGACAACAGGAGTCGTGGACGATGCTAACTGCGCGGTGCAGCCGAATGCTGCGGTATAAATGATGAAGGGATGCGCAGAACATTCCACAGTTCGTGTACTTAATGATTATAGTTCACATTCTGGGTCAGATATAATTAGATGTTACATTAAAAGAGCTTCACGGAGCCATTTATTCTGATTTAATTACTTAAAATGATAGCGTAATGAGCAGTGCTTTCAAAGGAAAAAAGCACTCTTTTAAATGGGCTCGTTTTAAGTTAATACGAAGAAAATTAATCATTTAGCTAAACGGGGGAGGACAAGTTAAGTCCATGTCTTAAGTGATGTGGCTTCCTTGTCAGAAGGGTTACTCCCCCTTGACAGCATGTGATGAGGAAATAGAAAAATGTTCTGCTGTTGGGCGTGGTGACACACACCTGTCATCCCCATACTTGGGAGGCTGAGATAGGAGGATCGCAGGTTCGAGGACAGCCTCAGCAACTTAGTGAGACTCTCATCAACCTAGCGAGACCCTGTTTCAAAATAAAAATAAAATAGGGCTGAGGGGTGTAGCTCGGAAGTAGAATATCCCTGGGTTCAATCCCCAGTACCACACACACAAAAAAAATGTTTTGCCTATGGGAACATAGATAATCATTTTTATTGTTGCCTCCAAATCTTTTTTTAATTGGTACTGGAAGTTGAACCCAGAGGCATTCTATCTCTGAACTACATCCCCCTCTTCTATCTGAGCCCAGGTAGGGGAAACAATGACTTTAAATGCCTGCACCCATCCAGACGAGACCACCCCCGTACGGTCCTATCAGTTTGATGGGTGCATGTTAGAAACTAGTCAGATACCGCAACCTGGTGCTGGGGTACTGTCAATCAACTTTGGGAGTAGACCATAATGGGGTCCAATCTCAGCTTTGCCACCCAGCCCTGTTAGACCCTTGTTTCAGTCAACATTCTCATGGCCATGACCCAAAATACCTGATGACCACAACGTAGAGGAAGAAAGATTTATTTGCTCCCAATTCCAGAGGTTTCAGTCCATGTTAGGCTGGGTAAAGTCTGTGGAGCTCAGGGTATGGCAGCGGAAAGCGGAGAGAGAGAAAGGAGGCCTGTGGACATATATAGTCCCCAAGGCTACCCCAGTGACCTATGCCCAGCCACACCCTACTTGCATACTTGCAATCCAATAAATCCATGAATCCATCCATGCATTTATCCACTGATGGGATTAGAACCCTTGTGATTCAATTATTTCACCTCTGAACGGCAATGCATGAGCTCTTCCAGGGGACCTTCTCTGTCTAAACTGAAACAACTGTGTTCCAATTATTTGGCCTGTCTGGGTCTCCGTTTCCTTATCTTGAAACTGGGGGCAAAAATAGCACCTACCTCATAGGGTGGTTTTGGGAAATCAAATGAGATTCAACATGCAAAGAATTTAGCATATGCCAGGGGCAGGGGGAAGCTCACCAAGTGCTGTGTGCATGTAGGTCCCTATCACTCTGAACTTCATTAGGATGTGAGATTACAATGCACCAATAAAAGTATACTAAAAAAAAAAAAAGCCGGGCATGGTGGCACACACTTGTAATCTCAGTACTTGGGAGACTGAGACACGAGGATCCCAGGTTCGCTGCCAGCCTCAGCTACTAAGTGAGGCCCTCAGCAACCTAGTGAAACTCTGTTTCAAAATAAAGAATAAAAATAGGGCTGGGGGTGTGTAGCCCAAAGGTAGAATTCCACAGGTTCAGTCCCCGGTGCCAAAAAAAAAAGAAAGTATACTAAAAAATAAAAGAGAATTTAGCATATGCCTGGGATGCAGGAACTGATAATCTCTGGCCACTCTTGTTATTGGAAATAGACAACTAATATTTTGCTGGCTCCTATCTCTCCCCTGCATGTCACTACACCACTGCTGTGTATTTCCAATAGAAATTACAAACGTCTTGAAAGGAACGGATGGGACAGACCCCAACCCAACTGCCTTCTTCTGTTTTTAACAACTATAAACAATAAGAGATTCTCATATACAGTTTTTAGAGTAGTATCAGTTCACTAACAGAGAGAGAAAAAGAGAGAGAGAGAGAGAACGAGTGAGAGAGAGAGCCTGCCTACAAGGCTTAAAAAACATATGGCAATGTTTATCTGCTATTTTTTTCTGCCCTGAGTCAGGCTTTGTAGAGAAAATAGTCAACGCTGGGCTCTGGGGAATTGGGAGAAAATGTTAAATCAGGAACCTTCCTGTGAATACCTTCTTAAGACAGCTGTAATACCACTCGGGGGACGTTGTATTTATTTGGATCCTGGAACTCTTAGCAAAAGCGATGACAGAGACGGCTGGCTTGCGGATCCAGGGGGCCGTAGCAGCCAAAACAACGTGTCAAACTTGGCCTCGCACGAGCGAACACCATCCAAGAGAGAGCGGACACCATCTCCAACGTACACTGTTCCGCACAAAAGAAAATCGAAGAGTTCCCACGGGTGTGAGAGTGTGCACTGTCCCTGGAATTGCTTGTGTTCTACAAGAGCTTTACCCCCTTAGGCTAGGCAAGGACATGCTGGGCTGAGTCATGGGAAAGGGGGATATCTTAGTTTGGGTTCCACCAAAAGCTGACCAAAATGGCAAAAATGGAGGCAACAAGTAGTTAATTCGGGCAGCGTGATGGTCAGTGTTATGCGTACACCTGGCTAGGCTACGGTTCTCAATTACCAATTACACATTCACCTAGGCGTTGCTGCAAAAGTATGTTGTAGCTGTGGTTAGCATCTACCATCACTGGACTTGTAAGTAAGGGACATTACTGGCCTTCATCTTGGTGGGCCTCATCCAATCAGGTGAAAGGCAATAAAAGCAGACTTGAGGCTTTCCTCAGGACGAAGAAATCCCACCTCCTTCCTGCTGAGAGTTTCCAGTGCCCTGCCCGACAGTCTGGCCTGCAGCTCCATGGGCAAGTCAGCTCTACCATCACATGATCCAATTCTTTCAAATAAAGCTCCGGATATATATAGGAAGCATTTTTATTTCTTTTTTTTTTTTTTTTTGCGGTACTGGGGATTGAACCCAGGGGCCTTCTACCTCCGCGCTACACCCCTGGCCCTATTTTTTTATACTTTATTTTGAAACCGGGTCTCATGAAGTTGCAGAGGGCCTCACTAGGTAGAGAGAGAGAGAGAGAGAGAGAGAGACGGGGTTGGGGAGGGAGAGAGAGAGAGAGCTGAGGCTGGCCGCGAACCCGGATCCTCCGGTCTCCACCTCCCAAAGTACTGGGATTACAAGCGTGCGCCACCATGCCTGGCGCATTTTCATTTCTTTAGCAACTTTTTTTTCACTATATTTTTTTCGAGTTACCTCCCTAGGGTTGCTCTAGGGCTTATTATATACCTATATACCTCTCAATTTATTAGAACCAGCTTCAGATTCATATTAACTTAATTCCAGTGAGATATAGAAATGCTACTCATATATACTTCTATTCCCTTTTTGGGATTCTTGTTTTTAATACATGTTCTATCCATAAACGTAACAAACCCAACAAGGCACTGTTATTATTACTTTTCATAATTTTCTGTCCTTTAAAGAAGGCAAGGGAAGAGAAGAGGGCAAGGATTTATTTATAGCTTTTGTTATATTGTCTTTCCTTTTTATTATTTCTGGTTCCTTCTGTTTGTCCCTATGGATTCAAGTTACCATCTGGGGTTAGACTCTTAGTTCAATCTATCTTTGCTGCTATTCTAATCAGTTTTCAAATCAGTTAAGAGAAAAAAGCAGTCATATGCATTTATGTTGTTTTTTCTTGTAATTAACTACATTTCCTGGTGAGTTTTTATGTGGATTCAAATTATTATCTGGGGCAAATTACAAGTTTTCATCTGAAGAACTTTTAGTTCTTTTTATCAAGTGGGTTTCCTATCATCAGATTTTCTGGATTTTCGTTTCTCTGGAATGTCTTTATTTGGCCATCCTGTTTTGAAAGACAGCTTTGATGGATAAAGAATTCTTGACTGGCAGATTTTTCTGAGCCCTTGGAACATATTCTCCCACTGCCTGTGGGCTCCATTGTTTCTGGTGAAAGATCTGCTGTTAACCATATTGGGGTTCCCTTGTAAGTGACAAGTCATTTTTCTCTTACCGCAGTTTCAAGATCTTTTCTCCTCGCCTCTGCTCCCAGCATTTCTACTGTTTGTGGATCGCTCTGCATTTATCCTATCTGAAGTTTGTGGAGCTTCTTGCATGTGTAAGGTTTTGTTCAGTTAGGATTTTTCAGCCATTTTTCTTTGAATATTTCTTTCTCTCTTTTTTGTCTTCTTCTGGTACTCCCATTATGCAGATGTCGGCGCACTTAATAGAGTCCCATGTTTCTCCAAGGGCCCGTTTATTCTCCTCATTCTTTTTTCTGTATTCTTGGACTGCATAATCTCTAGCAATCTATCTTCAAGTTAACTCATTCATCTGTCAATGCAATCCACTACCAGCCCCTCCAGTGAAATTTTTCATTTTAGTTGTTGCACTTTTCAAATTCAGAATGTCAATGTTTTCCTTTCATAATTTTTGCCCCTTATTGATGTCTCTATTTGATGTCACACTGTCATCAGACCTTCCTTTATTTTTATCTTTTTTTATGTGTGTGTGTGTGTGTGTGTGTGTGTGTGTGTGCGTGCGTGTGTGTGTGTGGTATTGGGGATTGAACCCAGGGGCATTCGACCTCTGAGCTACACCTCCAGCCCTACTTAAACTTTTATTTTGAAAAAAGGTCTCACTCAGTTGCAGAGGGCCTCACTAAGTTGCTGAGGCTGGCTGCGAACCTGTGTCCTCTTATTTCAGCCTCCCAAGTACTGGGGTGACTGGTGTGCACCACCACGCCCGGCTTCCTTTATCTTTTAATCATGCTCTCCATCAATCTCTGAAATGTATCAATATAATATCTCATTTAGAGTTTTTAAAGCCTACATCTGGTCCCTTTCACAGGCAGTTTTTATTTCCATCCCCATCTGAATCTATGAATCATACTTCATTTTTTTTGCATGTCTTAAATGTTTTGTTGTTGGAAACTGGACATTTTAGATCAGAATGAGAGCAACTTTGGGTACTGGTCCACCCTCCCCTGGGGTTTATCATTGTTATTTGTTTGTCTATTGACTAGTAACTGGCTGGAGTGTTTTAGTGAAGTCTATTTTGCCATGCAGCACGAAACTTCTGATGTTGCTCACCAAGAATGACAGCCAGGGATTCGGCCACAGTCTCTACCTCTCTGTGACTCTCTGAGACTCTCCACAACTTCTTTCTTCCTTGACCACAACTACCTCTTAAGCCCCATTACTTACTACTTTCAACAGTGGAGTATGGTGGCACATACCTGCAATTCCAATACGTGGGAGGCTGAGACAGGAGGATTACAGGTTTGAGGCCAATGTTGTCAACTGAGTGAGACCCTCAGCAGCTTAGTGAGATTCTCTGCAACTTAGTGAGACCCTGTTTCAAAATAAAATTTAAAAAGGGCTGGGAGTGTGGCTTGGAGGTAGAATGACCGTGGGTTCAATCCACAGTACCAAAAACCAAAACAAAAACTACAGGATATAAATCACTTTGGAAGTCAGGCATGGTGGCGCACACTTGTAATCCCAGTACTTGGGAGGCTGAGACAGGAGGATCTGGGTTCGCGGCCAGCCTCAGCTACTTAGTGAGGCCCTCCACAACTTAGTGAGACCCTGTTTCAAAATAAAGAATTAAAAAAAATAGGGCTGGGGGTGTAGCTTTGGAGGTAGAATGCCCCTGGGTTCAATCCCCAGAACCGCAAAAATGAATGAATGAATGAATGAATGAATGAATAAACAAATAAATAGCTTTGCAGACTGTTCCAACCAAATTCCATTTCCTTTGAAGAGAGAGTTGCTGCGGTCAGTGCTTGAGATCTTTTCTGAACCCTGGAGGGCTCTTCCCAGTTATCTCTTTCCCTGTTTCTCTCTGGAAAATGAGCTAACCTCTAGTTTAGCCTCTATTTCTAAATTATCCTCTACCACAGCCTCTACTGCTTTTGCTAGAATTTCTAGGTTGAAGCTTTCCCACACTTTGTGCAATGGAAATCTGCATCTTTTCAGAGACAGATGGAGTTCTCGATTCTATAACCCCACCCCAGGCAAAATCTCAACCAAGACCCGGGTGTTGCTGAGGACGAGGACGGTGGCATGCTCATCTTAGCAGCTGAGCATTTGAAGGGGCAAGGGGTAACGGTCCCAAGCCACCACGCCTTCTATCCGTCAGCCCCTGAGCAGGACCAAGCAGGACCAGGTCCAGGGTCTCCAGCCACACTCTACCCAAGAAAAAGATGCTGCACCACCACAGGGCTGAACAGAAGGAAGGAGCCACTGCTACTCAGCCTCCTTTTCCAAAGCCCAGGCTCAGAGGCAGGGAGCCGGCCAGGGTGGGAAGCGCTGACACCTGTCTTCCCGGCGAGGCGGCCCTCTGCGAGCTGGGAGGAGAGGGAACCTCGTGCTCTTGGCTGTATCTGTCTGGAGTTCAGCTACCGGAGCTGAGAGCAGGGATGAATGCATCTTGGTCCAAATATCGCAGACTCTTCCTTTTCTTACTGACTCTTAGATTTTCTTCACTAAATATTTCTTCACTTGCTGTGTGGCCTTAGGACCATGTCCAAAGACCTTATTTAAAATGGTTCTCACGCGCACCAAGTGCTGTGTGCTTGTATGTCACTAACACTCTGAACTATATTATGATGTGAGATCACAATGCATCCATAAAAGTCTATTTGAAAAAAGAAAATGGTTCTCATGAGTTTCACTGAGGCTAGGTCGGCCTTCCCAGGGCTCTGCCAGAAGGAGAATCAGGCTGAGTGTTTAAATATTAAGTTACGCCAGGCATGGTGGCGCACACTTGTAATCCCAGTACTTGGGAGGCTGAGACAGGAGGATCGCAGGTTTGCGGCCAGCCTCAGGTACTTAGTGAGGCCCTCCGCAACTTAGTGAGACCCTGTTTCAAAATAAAGAATAGAAAATAGGGCTGGGGGTGTAGCTTAGAGGGGTTCAATCCCCAGTACTGCAAAAAATAAAAATAAATAAATAAATATTAAGTTACTCATAATCCCCCTAGAAGCATAGCAAGAAAAGGGAATTTAATCCCAGTACTTGGGAGGCTGAGATAGCAGGATTGCTGGTTCAAAGCCAGACTCAGCAATTTAGTGGGATCCTGTTTTAAAATAAAAAATAAAACAGGGGTGGGGATGGAGCTCACAGATAGAATGCCCCTGGGTTCGATCCTCAATATCAAAATAAATAAATAAAATAAAAGGGAATGTATTGGGGGCCTTTGTTCGAGGTACATCGCATATCTTGTTTCTGGGACTCTAACAGTTCGGTGACTGCCAGCAAATTGTTTTCTGCTTTTTGTCACTGTCCCTTGTCTATAGAATGGGGACGGTGGCCTTTATGTGGCAGAGCTATTGTGAGGAACTAAAATTATACATGAAGAGTGTTCAACGCCCATGAGGCTTCCAGGAAAATCATGCAATCTATGCAATAGCTCAGGAGAAAACTGGCCCATGGGAGGAAGGGCCCTAGTGGTCAGAAGAACCTAATGATGGCTGTGTCACAAATGCTTTCAGACCACAGAACTGGCCATCCTGGGACGTGCTGTGGTCTAGACACGGTCTCAGTAAGCACCTCATTATGGTTAGATATAGAATGTCCCCTGAAGAGCTCATGGATGAATGTTCAGAGTTGCTGTAACTGAGTCCTGGGGGTTGTAATCTTATCAGTGGATGAGACTATAATGGATTCACTGTGTGGTCATTCACTGGGTGTAATCATTGTAATGAATGTACTGGGTGGTGACCTGGGCAGGTGGGGTGTGGCTGGAGAAGGTGGGTCCCTGGACTGTGGCCTTAGGTCCTGTGCTTGTGTCTTTGAATCCCCTTGCTTGCTGGCTCTCTCTTGCTTCCAGCCTCCATGATGTGAGAGCAGAGCCCTTGCTCTCTCCCTCTCTCTGCTTCCCACCGCCATGCCCTGAGCTCCACAGACCCAGACTCACATGGACGGAACCCAGAAATCTCTAAAAACTCTGAGCAAATAAATCTACCTTCCTTTAAGTTGTGTGGTCAGTTGTTTTGGATGACAGCAGTGGGAATGTTGACCGAGACATCACACTCCCCAAAAACTTTCTGTGTTGAAATCTAATCCCCAGTGGGAGGTGTTAAGAGGGTAGAAAATAACCAGGCATATGCCTGTCATCCCAGTCCTTGATAGACTGAGACAGGAGGATTGCTAAGTTGCTGAGGCTGGCCTCAAACCTGCAATCCTCCTGTCTCAGCCTCCCAAGTACCAGGATGACAGGTGTGCAACACTGCGCTCATCTCTTCTGGGTGTTTTAACCCAAGGATCCCAACTACAGAATGGAGACCCAAGGGTAAGGTGAGCAGGGGTGGAAGGTGTGGAAATCCTTGCTTAGAGGCCACCAACTCCCTGTCTTTCTCTGTCTAGGGAATGGGGTTCTTCTAGCCTATGAGTGCAGTTCTGCCAAACCCCCTTAACCAGGGTTGCAGAACTAAGTTCCACCAGGGCCTCTGTGCAGCAACCCTGGCTGGATTCCCAGGAGAGGCCACCATGTAGCTGGCCAGCAGACACACCTGCCTCTTGTCATTTGCTTCGTCAGCGGCCACCACCTTGTGAAGAGAAGGACAGTTTCCACGTCGCCAGTGTGGAGAGACAGCAAGCCGGCGCCTGCCCCCGGGGATTCTAGAATCTAGATGTGAACAGACACGGACCCGCAGAGCCACTGAGTCGAGCGATAGATGTTAAGTGACAGGAAAATAGCTTTTGAAAAAGAGATGCCTAAGGGAGACATGCTCAGCTGGAGTGGTTGAGAAGCTTCCAGAAGGAGGAGATATTGAAGCCACGGCCTCAGATACTGGCGCTGTCTAAGGCACACGCGAGTCAAACTCTAACAAGAACCAAATGGGTGGCTTCAAATTCTTCATAGCCACACTGAAAAGGATAAAGGAAAGTCATGCCTGGTGGCCCATGACTATCATCCCAGTACTTGGCATGCTGAGACAGGAGGATTGCAGGTTTGAGGACAGCCTCAGCAACTTAGCGAGGCCCTGTTTTAAAAACAAAAAGGGGGTGTAGCTCAAAAATAAAAAGTAAAATAGGACTGGGGGTGTAGCTCAGAGGTAGAATGCCCTGGGTTCAATCCCCAGTAAAAGAAGGAAGGAAGGAAGGAAGGAAGGAAGGAAGGAAGGAAGGAA
>PVJS01029820.1:0-24516 GCA_004027185.1 Glis glis
AGGTAGAGAGAGAGAGAGAGAGAGAGAGACAGGGAGAGAGAGAGAGAGAGAGAGAGAGCTGAGGCTGGCCGCGAACCCGGATCCTCCGGTCTCCGCCTCCCAAAGTACTGGGATTACAAGCGTGCGCCACCACGCTCGGCTCTTTATTTTTATTTTGAAACAAGGTCTGGCTAGGTTGATGAGAGTCTCACTACTTAATTTAATTACTACTAATTTTATTTTAGTACTAATTTAATTAAATAAAAATGACAGGGAAAGATGGGCAAAAAGGGGAGCAAACGATGGAGAATTTCAACGTAAAAATGGGACCTATGGGGAAAAAATCAAACTGGACACTTTGCAATTGAAAAATATCATGTCTGAAATTAAAAATGCACTGGAGGAGGCTGGCAGAAGCCATAATTCTTGACCTCCAAAACAGGTGAACAGAACATTTTCCGACTGACGCACAGAGACTCATGAGAATGGAAAACAGAAGTGACGTGCGACACGGCCCCAAGGTCTCACGTACGTGTAAGCCGAGTCCCAGGAGAGAAGACAGAACACGAGGCAGGAAAGAAGTTTCAGAGGTAACGCTGAGGATTTCCCAATACTGACGACAGGGGCCAACCCACAAGTCCCAAGTCTGTCCTGCCAGCCACTGGCCTGCAGTGGCTCTCAATGGGACCTGTGAATCTTTGCTGAATGAATGAATTAATGAATGAATGAATGGAGGCTGGCGCCAACCTCCCTCTCACCTGGAAGTCCCCCATTCTCCTCCTCTCATTCACTGTCAGAAGATAACAAATGTCATAATAATACCTCTCATTAATTGTGGGCTGACAATATGCCCCACATTTTCACATCATTCTATGAAGTAATCGGTGCCATTACTGTCCTGTTTTACAGGGGAAAAATTTAAGGCTCAGAAAGGTTATTGGCTTGACCAGGGTCCCATGGTAGAACTTTTTTTTGGTACTGGAGGTTGAAACCAGAGGCATTCTACCTCCAAGTTATACACCCCCAGCTCTTTTATTTTTAATTTTGAAACAGGGTCTTGGGAAGTTGCTGAGGCTAGCCTTGAACCTGTGATCCCCCTGTCTCAGCCTCCCAAGTACTGGGATTACAGGCGTGCACCACCACACCTGACTCCATGGTAGAACTTGAACCTGCTCTCTCTAAATCTCTCCTGTCCAGAGTTCAGAGCTGACCATAGACTACATTTCCCAGCTTCCCTTGCCTGAGTGTAGCCATGTGACCATATACTGGCCAATAGGATTTGAGAAGGGACCTGTCAGTCTATATCCACACTGTGGATCCTTACACCCATGCTCTTACCCTGCCCTGTTCTTGCATGACCAAGCCCCCATCGCGTGACCCCATCCTTCCCTGGCGCACTGACCAGCAAAGTCATGCAGCCGTGGCAGCGTGTCCCGTGCGAGTGACAGCAGTGGCAGGTACAACTCGGCCACACGGGCCTTCACGGTGGCCTCGGCGTAGCGGGGATCAGTGTCGTGGCTGCAGAGCAGGGTGTGCACGGCACAGATGGCCTTCTTGTGCAACAAAGATGCCCTGTGCAGTAACGGGGTGCTCAGGATGGAGTGGATATGGCTCCTGGCTCATCCCACTTGCCCCAAGCCCGACAGGATCCCTGCTCACCCCTCGGCCTCGGGTTCCAGGGCCAGAGCCAGTTCCGTGAGCAGGAGCCCAGCCAGAAAGTGCTGTTGCCGGAACGGCCCACTCAGCTCGAACATGCTGGTCACCCTGGGATCCGGGGCCTGGCTGGAGAAGGTGGAACTCTGCAGAGGGTAGAGGAGAAATTGGGGTTCAATCCTCAGTACAAAAAACCCCAACAACTGGAGTGACCACAGGCATAGGGTTAAAGGCTAGAGGTGAGAAGTTGGGGTGACAGGGCGTAAGGGTCAAAAATCAGATGACTGAGAAGCCACTGATGGGATGCCAGTCTGAGAGTCAGATTCTGGGGTGAGAAGTCAGAAGGTTTTTCTCCTGGGAAACTGCTCAGAGTGACCAGTCAGGTGTAAAGGTTCAGAGGCGAAAAATCAAAGGTAAAGGGTCAGTCACCTGGGCACCATGAAAGGGACAGAGATGAGGGAACCACAGAAGATGGGCTGAAGGTGGCAGGTCCCAGGCCAAGGAGAGGAGACAGAAGTGGAGGCCGGCCTACCTGGGAGGTGGTGGAGGACACGGAGGGGGAGGGCGAGGCCGGGGGTGACAGGGGGCAGCAGGGGAGGTTGAGGGTCACGTAATGCTCATGGCTACACAGGATGCGGGTGAAGTCCACGCGCAGGGTCTGCAGCGCTGCCGGGTTGGGGGCGGACTGCAGGCGCGTGGCCACCTGCAGGGGAGGAGCTGTCAGTGCGAATGCCAACACCGCCCCGCCCACCGCTCCACAACCACGCCCACCGCTCCACAAACCACGCCCACCCACACGTCACTAGCCACGCCCACACGCACCTGCTTATAATGAGCTCGCACCAGGCTGAACACGAAGCCGCGATCTGCCAGGGACAACAGGTCGCTGAGGAAGAAGGCCAGGCTGGCATTGAGACGCTCGGCCAGCTCTGCGTCCTGGGGACACAGGGACCTGTCAGTCAATATCTATACCGCCTCACCTGGCTCTTTTGTTTTTTTGGTACTCGGGATTGAACCCAGGAGCATTCTACCTCCGGTCTACACTCTCAGCCCTATTTTATTTTTTTATTTGGAAACACGGTCTTGCTAAGTTGCTGAGACTGGCCTTGAACCTGCGATCCTCCTGTCTCAGCCTCTCCAGTACTGGGGTTACAGGCATGCACCACCACACCCAGCTCATTTTTTTCCTTCCTTCCTTCCTTCCTTCCTTCCTTCCTACCTACCTACCTACCTACCTACTTACCTACCTACCTACCTACCTATTGGGGATTGAACTCTAGCCCTATTTTTTATTCTTTCTTTCTTTATTTTTGGTGGTACCAGGGATTGAACCCAGGGCCATTCTACCTCCGGGCTACACGCCCAGCTCTATTTTTAATTCTTTATTTTGAAACAGGGTCTCATTGAGTTGTGGAGGGCTTCACTAAGTTGCTGAGGCTGGCCACGAACCTGCAATCCTCTTGTCTCAGCCTCCCAAGTACTGGGATTACAAGCATGCGCCACCGTACACCTGCCTCCAGCTCATTTTTAAATTTTGAAACAGAGTCTCATTAAGTTGCTGAGGCTGGCCTCAAACCTGCAATCCTCCTGTCTCAACCAAGTGCTAGAATTACAGGCGTGCACCACTGCGCTCAGCTCTTATCAGAGCCACCAGCGACCTCCAGGAGCTGTACGATTACCCCAAAACCCCTGGGTCATCTGACACCTCCATCTTCTGGCTCCAGGGACCCAGGGCCTTCCTGGTTGTCCGCACCCCTGACTTCCCTCCCTTCCCTGCTCCATTCAGGGTACTCTTCTCTTTCTTTTCTTGCAGGCTCCCTGGAGATCTCTCCCTTGGTCCAGAGTTCAGAGCTGACCAAAGACTCCATTTCCCAGCATCCCTTGCAGTTAGGCAGAGCCATGTAACCACATTCTGACCAATGGGATTTGAGAGAAAGTGAGGCCACCTCTTAAATAGATGTGGACCTGATGTGGGCACTGTGGTGGACCACCAGGGCTGCCACTAAATAATCTTTGGTTTTGTTAAAAGCATCTATGAATGTGTTAAAGCACATTAATCTCTGCCCTCACTAATATGCATTCAGCAATCATTTAACGAGCATCTATTGAGCACCTACAGTGTGCCTGGGCCTGTGAACGAGACAGACACAGTCCCTGGTGCTTGCCCAACACAATCTTTTGCGGGGGAAACACAATAAGCAAAATAATTCTAGATAATACTATGTGCTTCGAAGACAATAGAATGGAACGGGGTGATGTTTCAAGAGATTCCCAAAGGATGGGAAAGAGCTAAGGGAAGAAGGGCATTGTAGAGGACAGTCAGTGCAAAGGCCCAGAGGCAGGATGTGCCTGGAAATTGTGAGGAATGGAAAGGGGGTCATTGTCACCCCGAGGCCTGGCTGGTGGCCTTGCTCTGCTCTGTTCCCTGCATCCCTGAAGAAATAAAATACAAAACGTGCTCGGACTCTTGAGTCCACAGGGGAAGAGACTGGGTCGGCCTCGTGCACGGAGCCTGACAGCTGGTGGTCAGTAAATGTCAAGTGAATGAATGCAACCGAGTGGCCTGTCTGTCACCGATGTCCAGCCGGTGGCCGTAACACTGCACGGTTCCTCCCTGCAGCCCTCTGGGATTGTCTTGCTCACAATCCTGGGCAGCCCCTGGGAATGTCGGCCCTTTTGAGGCTCTAGGGAGACCAGGTCTCGAACTTCGATCCCAGCTCAGAGGTCGCGTGAAATTGTGCAAAGACTGGCTGGGGCCAGAACAGTGTTTCAGAGATCTGGAAAGTTCTCATCAATTCCTGAGGTCTCATTTCTCTAATTTCTCTTTAAAATCTAGACAATCTGGCTCTGGCAGAGATACATTCCCGCAGGGTTTTGGTTGGCTGGAGAGCAACAGCTGACAGGGACACATTCTCTGCTCCACCATGAGCCATATTCTCTCCCTCTCTCTCTTTTTGCCGAACTGGGGATTGAACCCAGGGGCATTCTATCTCCAAGCTACACCCCCAGCCCTACTTTTTATTTTTTATTTTGAAACAGGGTCTAAGTTGCAGAGGGCCTCACTAAGTAGCTGAGGCTGGCCGTGAACCTGCGATCCTCCTGTCTCAGCCTCCCAAGGACTGGGATTACAACCATGTGCCACCACACCTGGCTGAGCCCTTTTCTCTTGACTAAAGTTGGATGTGAAGACCTGGGTTCTGGAGCTTGGTGGCTTCGATTCAAATCCTCATTCTAACCCTTCCCAGTCATGTGGTACCAGACTATGCTAATCAATCATTCTCTGACTCAGTTTCCCCATCAGCAAAATGGAGATCATAATACTAGCTTTGAGGGTGACTGGAAGGATTTTGTAGTACAATTCATCTAAAGTATCTAGATACTTTTTTTTTTTTTTTTTTTTTTTTGCTGTACCGGGGATTGAACGCAGGGGCGTTCTACCTCCGTGCTACGCCCCCGGCCCTATTTTTTATACTTTATTTTGAAACCAGGTCTCACGAAGTTGCGGAGGGCCTCGCTAAGGAGAGAGAGAGAGAGAGAGGGAGAAAGAGAGAGAGAGAGAGAGAGCTGAGGCTGGCCGCGAACCCGGATCCTCCGGTCTCCGCCTCCCAAAGTACTGGGATTACAAGCGTGCGCCACCACGCCCGGCTTTAAAGTATCTAGATACTTTAAGTGCTCAATAAATGCTCCATATGATTACTATTAGCATTATTAGTGTTGTCTGTCCAACCCCTGCAGGCACTGGAATTGGTGATCCTGGGCCTGGATAATCATCAGGGTCTCAGAATAGCAACACCTACTTATTATGCACGTATGGTGTACTGGCACTGTGCTAAGGGCTAATGGATCTGCCCTACTCTCCCCAACTCCTATTTTCTCCTTCCCTCACTCCACCACTTGGCTCCTCACAGCCCAGGCACAAGCCCGCCTCAGGGCCTGTGCATGGCTATTCTTCCTGCTCCTTAGCCCCCCTCGGTCCATCCCTTCACTGAGGCGCCAAATCCCTCACCTTGTGGGCACGGGTAATGACCTCCAGGCCCACAGAGCCCACCAGAGCGGCGATGTCATCCAGGAAGCGCCCTGGGAAACGCAGCTTGCGGGGTGTGTCCAGCCGCTGGCCCAGGAGCAGGTGCAGCGCCATACTCTTCACCTGGTGGCGGGAAAATGGGCGGGGCTCGAGGGGCGGGAGCTTTAGAGGAGGGGAGGGGCTTTAGCGGCAAGAAATGGGAACATGACCTGTCCTGAGCCTAGTTGAGGGCTGAGGGTGGAGCCTGAGGGCTGTGGGTGGGGCTTGTGAGGTGTGGACAGAACTTGAGGGAGCCATGGGCGGGGCCTCGGTGGGTCCTGGAAAGAGTCAGGGGTGGGAAGGCGGAGGGAGTGTGGGAGGAGCTTAAGAGTCTGTGGGCGGGGCAGAGGGTGGGTCCTGGGGCTCTGAGTTTAAGGAAACCTGGTCCAGGGTTTTTTTTTTTTTTTTTAGCACTGGGGATTGAACCCAGGGGCATTCTACCTCCGAGCTACACCCCCAACCCTATTTTTATTCTTTATTTTGAAACAGGGTCTCACTAAGTTGCAGAGGCCTCACTAAGTAGGTGAGGCTGGCCGCGAACCTGGATCCTCCGGTCTTAGCCTCCCAAGTACTGGGATTACAAGCGTGTGCTACCACGACCGGCTCCTATTTTTATTTTTTATTTTGAAACAGAGTCTCACTACTTGCCGAGACTGACCTCAAACCTGTGATCCTCCTGTCTCAGTCTCCCAAGTACTGAGATTACATGGGATTACAGGCGTGGGACACCGCGCCCGGTCCAGGTTTTTAATTTTTGTGGTAATGGGGATGGAACTAGGGAGGTTTACCAATGAGCTACACCCCAGCCTTTTTTTTTTTTTTTGGTAGGTACTGGGGATGGAACTATTTTTTTCTTTTCGGGGGTCTCACTAAATTGCTGAAGCTGATCTTGAACCTGTGATACTCCTGTCTCAGCCTCCCAAGTACTGGGATTACAAGTGTGCGCCACCATGCCTGGTTTATCTTTTTTTTTTTTTTTTTGCAGGGATTGAACCCAGGGGCATTCTACCTCCGAGTTACACCCCCAGCCCTATTTTTTATTCTTTATTTTGAAACAGGGTCTCTTAAGTTGCGGAGGGCCTCACTAAGTAGCTGAGATTGGCAGTGAACCCAGATCCTCTCGTCTCAGCCTCCCAAGTACTGGGATTACAAGCGTGCACCACCATGCTCATTTTATTTTTTGTTTTGAAACACGGTCTCGCTAGGTTGCTTAGAGGCTTGCTAAATTGCTGAGACTGGCCTTGAACCTATGATCCTCCTGTCTCAGCCTTCCAAGTACTGGGACTACAGGCATGCGCCACCACGCCCGGCTTGTGAGGGTTTCTTGAAGTCATTTCTCAGGGGTTTCTGGTGCAACCTCGGGGTTTTCCTCAAGGGTGTCCCCTGAGGGGTCCCTTGGGCCAGGCACAGAGGAGGGATCTCACCATGAGCTGGAAGAAGAACCAGGCGTGCTGGAGGACAGCCTCGCGCACGGCGCTGCCGCTCACCACCCACTGCAGGGCCAGCTCCTCGTGCAGCAACTGCAGACAGGGGCAGGGTCACAGGGAGCAAGGGCCCCCCTCCCGCACCCCGATATGGAGGACGTGATGAGGGAAGATGCCAGCAGAGGGAGGGGGGTGTTAAGCAGCCGAGGGCATGCGGAAGGAGAGGCGGCAGGAGAAATGGGGTGCCCTTCTCTGGCTCTGCAGACCCCGCTGGGCTCCGGGTGGCAGGAAGAACTCTGGAGGCCTCTGCTGGGGGCTGGGACACAAGTGGATCGCCCGCCCCTCCTCCACTACCTTCTGCACAGTGGGTCTCGGCTGGGTGGCTGGTGGGGCCGAGGAGCCCTCGAGGTAGGAGGAGGCGCGGCTAGAGCTGCGTTCCGTGGCCTAGGACAGGATGGGATGGAGATGGGATGGCAGGAGAGTTAGTGTCGATGAGGTGATGGGGCACGGATGGGAGAGAGCGGGAAGTCCGCATGAATGGAGGAAAGACGGCCCACGTCCACGTGGGTGGGGAAGAGAGAGGGCGGATGAACACAGAGAGGTTTCCACTTGGATGTGTGCTGTGGTCATGTGTTGGAAAGTTAATCCCCCACGTCGCACGGTGATGGTGCCTGGCGGTGGAGCCTTCGAGAGGTAATTAGGGTTGGATGGGGGCCTGAGGGCGGGCCCCCACGACGCCGGCAGTGGCTTTCTAGGGAGAGGCAGACCTCCCTGTTTCGCCATGAGCTGCCCTCTGCCTTGTAATGTTGCAGAGACTGGCACCGTGCTCCGGGACTTCCCAGGCTCTAGAAGCCCGAGTCAAATAAACGAGTCTTTATAAACCACCCGGTCTCGGGTATTTTGTTGTAACAACAGCAAATGGATGAAGACAATGGGCGGGGGGCCGTGAGTGAGTGGGCAGCGAGGGCAGATGGGGCAGAGCGCTGGGCTGAGGATGGGAGGCGAGCTCTCTCCAAAGCCTCTGGGAGTGGTGTGGGCGTGGCCTGAGCATCGTGGGTGTGGACAGTGGTGTGGGCGTGGCCTGAGTGCCGTGGGCGTGGTCTGAGCATCGTGGGTGTGGGCATTGTGGGCGTGGCATGAGAGCCGTGGGCGTGGCCAGAGCATCGTGGGCGTGGCCAGGGCCTTGGCAGTAAGGAGAGATGAAGGAGTAGCTGGAATCGGAGATGTTCTGAAGAAAAAGGGGTGTGGGTGTGGGCGGGGACGCAGGGCGTGTGAGGGAGGTTAGACGATAATGAGTAACGATGAATGTGGCGCGGCTAGGAGGGAATGTGGGCAGGAGCCCGTGGCAAGGGGCGGGCAGGACCATCCGAGAGCCTGCCGAGGCTGGACAAGCCACGGATGGCAGACAGCGCAGGTGGCCTCAGTGAATCGGTGTAGACGCGAAGTGTGTGACCAGAGGAGGCGAGCGGGGGTGTAGACCAGGGACAGAGTGTGACCCAGTCAGTGGGATCGGAGGAGTGGATGGAAGAGGTGGAGGGTGAGAAGGTGGAGGGGGAGGGAAAGAAGAGTTAGGACATAGGACAGAGGAGGTGAGAGGGTGAGGACAGCCTTGGGTTCCAGACCTGGCCCTGCTCCAGCCCTGCTTGGGGCCTCCCTGTCCCCATCTGTGGAATGGGTATGGGGTCTCGGGCTCCTCTCTCCTCCTCGTTTATTGCTCAGGGGGTGAGGTTGCTGGCTGGGAAAGGCGGGCTACTGACAGCCCCTGGGACCTGCCTGGCACCCCAGGGTCCTCCAGCTCCCACATGCTGGCCACACGCTGGCTCGTGTGTGTGTGTGTGTGTGTGTTACTGGGGATTGAACCTAGGGGTGTTCTACCTCTGAGCTACACCTTCCAGCCGCATTTTATATTTTATTTTAAAACAGGGTCTCACTAAGTTGCAGAGGGTCTCACTAAGTAGCTGAGGCTGGCTGCGAACCTGCTATCCTCCTGTCTCAGCCTCCCAAATACTGGGATTACAGGCGTGCGCCACCACGCCCAGCTAGCTTGGTGACATTCTATGCATGCACCTCTCCCTCATCCTGGGACACCCAGCCACCCGTCCCTGGCTGGCTCCATCCATCTTACCCTCAGGTCCCAGAAAAAATGTCACTTTCCTGGGGAGCGCCCCCCCAGACCACCCAGAGGGAAGCTGGGGCTCCGTTCCATTTCCGTTTGCTTCCATTCAGGCATGTTTGCACCCCTCAGTATACACGGGTGGGTTTATCTGCTGAGTCTGTTTTCCCAGCTAGCTGGAGCCTCGGGGTGAAGCTGGGACACGGAGCTATTCCTCCCAACAAAACCCCATCTGCGATGCCTCCACTCAAGACAGGCTCGGGACCATGGTGCCGAGCACTTTACAGAGAGTCTACCCCATTTGAAAATTCGGAGTTATAACTTCATTTAGCAATGGGGACATTGGAGGCTCAGACAGACACAGCCAATCAACTGCCTTGCGCACAGGACGAACCTGGAGCAGAGCCAGGACTTGAACCTGGGTCTGTGTGGATGCAAAGCCCCTCCCACCAGGTGCCTGGGAGGCGGGAGGGCAGAGGGAGCCCTTGGTCTGGAGAGGGATAGGGGAGTCCAGGGTGCAGCTTCACCCTCAGCAACACTCAATCGGCCTGCCGCCAGGGGGACAGCGGAGAGCGCTCTGAGCAGAGATGCGTTAGAGAAGGGGAATAGGTCATGCAGGGCAGTGAGGTTATTTGTGGAGGGATTTGCATTAATTTGCATGCTATTTGCATGCCGTTCAAGTGGCTTTCCTGTTTCTGCTGAGGCTGTGGCCTATGATGGCGAAAGTCAGTTTAAAATGACCCGGTGATGCCCACGCAGACTCCACAGCCGCAGACAAAGGCAGGAGGGGTCACCGCCTCCTCTGGGCAGTCCCCCAGGTTAGTGGGCTGCAGTTGGGGAGGTGGAGGGAGCTCATGCCGGGGTGGGTGGTGCCACATGCGTGCAGGGGGCAGATGAGGGGGCACCTGTCTGGGCTCGGCCCCGCAGTAGGGGGGCGCCCGCCGCAGCACCGCCTTACTGCCTCCCGGAGCGTAGGCAGAATTCACCCAGGAGTGAGAGCGGTCCACGCCCTGGAGGTACAGACAAGAGGCAGCGCGCCCGGAGGGCAAGGAAGGTGTGAGCGCACCCAGACACAACCCCGGTGAGTGTGCTCGTGTCCGTGTGTGCTCGCCTGTGTATGCAGGAGCACGGGGCATACGTGTACATGCGTCCGTGTACACGCGTGGACGTGGCTCACGTGTCTGTGCTCCCGCTACGCTGTGCACACGGTCCTCCTTGTTCACCACGCCAAGCTCCCACCGCCACGCTCAGATTCATCATGGAGCACAGCGCAGCTCCGAGTCTCACCTACAGCCCCCACCTATGACAGCCGCGGCCTGGCCCGCTGCTGGGACGCGAGTCTCCTTTTTTAATAATTTTTGGGGGGAGTACTAGGGATTGAACACAGGGACCTTTTTCTTTTTTTGCGGTACTGGGGATTGAACTCAGGGGCATTCTACTCTGTTATATCCCCAGTCCTATTTTTAAATTTTGAAACAGGGTCTCACTAAGTTGTGGAGGGCCTAAGTTGCTAAGGCTGTTTTTGAACCTGTGATCCTCCTGTCTCAGCCTCTCAAGTACTGTGATTACAGACATGCACCACCATGCCCAGCAAACCCAGGGGCATTCTACCTCTGAGCTACACCCCTAGCCCTATTTTTTATTTTGAAATGGTTTTGCTAAGTTGCTGAGGCTGGCCTCAAACCTCTGATCCTCCTGTCTCAGTCTCCCAAGCACTGGGAATACAGGCATGTGCCACTATACCACCTGTGATATTCTAATTCTTTTCTTTCTTTTTTTTTTTTTGCTACTGGGGATTGAATCTAGAGGCATTCTTCCTTCAAGCTACATCCCCCAGCCCTTTTTAAAAATTGCTAATTTTGCAACAGGGTCTCACTAAGTTGCTGAGGGGCTCACTAAGTTGCTGAGGCTGGCCTTGAAACTGTGATCCTCCTGTCTCAGCCTCCAAGTACTGGGATGACAGGTGCGTGCCACCGGGACACATCCTTAATTCAGGTCATGGTCTCCATGGTTTCCGGTCCTCCGTCAGCCATGGGGTTCTTCACCCACCCACTTGGTAGCCGAGACCCCCGAAGCTGAAGATTCCAGGGCCCGCTTCATCCTACCTTGCTGGCCAGGATGTGGGAAACCTCGTCGTCCACAGAGCCAGGGACCACGGCCAGGTCGGGGTTGCTGTTGCTGACGCTCTTAGAACGGGCCAGGTAGAGGCTAGAGGGGTGGCCAGAGCCGCGCGCCAGTGTGGCAGCCTGCAGGGTCACTGGAGGGGCCCCTGAGGAGGGAGGGAATAGGGTCAGCCTCCAGCCCACCCGCCCCATCACCTCCCGCGCCTTCCCCTGGCTAAGTCCTTTCTCTCTCTCTTTTTTTTGTCATACTGGGGATTAAACCCAGAGGCATTCTACCTTCGAGCAACACCCCCAACCCAATTTTATTTCTTATTTGGAAACAGGGTCTCGTTAGGTTGATGAGAGTCTCACTACTTGCTGAGGCTGTCCTCCAACCTGCGATCCTCCTGTCTCAGCCTCCCAAGTACTGGGATTACAGCCGTGTGCCACCATGCCTGGGGGATTTCTCTTCTCTGACCTTCTAGGCTCTTCGCCCATAGGCTGAAAACCACGGCGAATGACACCTGGCACCTGTGGGCTAATTATGTAACAAACAAAAATCCAGCTTCCTTTTCTTCTTTGGTGCTGGGGATGGAACCCAGGGCCTTGCGCATGCTAAGCACATGCTCTACCACTGAGCTGCACCCCCCCAGCCCGCTAAGTATGAAGCATGTTGCCTGAATTGCTGTCACTTATGACTACCAGCGCCCCCGTGAGGTGGGTACTGCTATTACCTCAGCCTTACAAACGGAAACCCTGGTTCAGAGAAGTAAAGCCAAATGACCAGGGTCACGGAACTCACAGAGCAGGGATTCAAATCCGAGCAGCCTAGCGCCAGTCCCTGATCCGAGCTTCTGAAGATACTTTTTATTTACTTAATTTTGGTACTGGAAACGGAACCCAGGGGCATTTTACCTCTGAGCTACACCCCCGGACCTATTTTATTTTTTTATATAAAAACAGGATCTTGCTAAGTTGCTGAGGGCCTCACTAAGTTGCTGAGGCTGGCTTTAAACCTGCGATCCTCCTGTCTCAGCCTCCCAAGTACTGGATTACAGGTGTGAGCCACTACGACCAGCTCTATTTTTTTGTTTTTGTTTTTTTTTTATAGTACTGGGGACTGAACTCAGGGGCATCCTACCTCCAAGCTACATCCCCAGCCCTATTTTTTATTCTTTATTTTGACACAAGGTCTCACTAAGTTGCAGAGGGGCTGCAAACTTGCAATCCTCCTGTCTCAGCCTCCCAAGTACTGGATTACAAGCATGTGCTACCATGCCTGGCTATTTTATTTTTTCATTTCGAAGCAGGGTCTTGCTAAGTTGCTGAAGGCCTCACTAAATTGCTGAGTCTGAGCTTGATTGAACCTGCGATCCTCCTGACTCAGCTCCCAAGCACTGGGATTACAAGGATGCACCACCATACCTGGCAAGATACTTTAGGACTGGGTGAATCAGCTGCCAGGCAAGTGTACAGAGACCACACCCCTGGGGCTGGGGCAAAAGTGGGTGAAATGTTATCTCTCTTGCAAATCGCTCACATCAGCCAAGGTCTGTGTGGCCCCAGTGCCTTTGCACGTGTCGCTGTGCCCGAGTTGCTCTTCTCTCAGATTGTCCCTGTCTCCCGCGGTTTCCCACCAACACTTACCGCCTGGGAGGTTGGGCTCGGCACCAGAGAGGCGAAAAGCATAGTGGACGTAGGCAGCCAGCAGTGGGCAGTGACCACGGGCATCCTGGGCCGCCTCCAGGCTCCGGTGGACAAGGCTGACCACATGGGCCATAGCTTCAAAGGCCCCGCGGCCGAGGTTCACTGTCGGGCACAACAAAGGGCAAGTTCCAGGGCGTCTCTCCCAGAGAGACATTAGGGTCCAAGGACCGGTGTAACCACCGAGGGAATCTTCCAGGTCCTGCTGTGGGTGCAGGGCACTGAGGACCCTTCTTTTTCCTTTTTCTTTGGTGAGGTACGGGGAATTCCCAGGGGCATTCTACCTTGGAGCTACATCCCCAACACCCCAGCCCTATTTTTTGGTTTTGTTTTGGTACTAGGGATCAAACTCAGGGGCATTCTGCCTCTGAGCTTCACCTCCAGCTGTATTTTATTTATTTTTTATTATTTTATTTTATTTTATTTTTTTTTTGCGGTACCGGGGATTGAACCCAGGGGCGTTCTACCTCCGAGCTACGCCCCCGGCCCTATTTTTTATCCTTTATTTTGAAACCGGGTCTCCCGAAGTTGCGGAGGGCCTCACTAAGTAGCTGACGCTGGCCACAAACCCGGATCCTCCGGTCTCCGCCTCCCAAGTACTGGGATTATTTTATTTTTTATTTTGAAACAGGGTCTCACTAGGCTGCTGAGAGTCTCACTAAGTTGCTGATGGTGGCCTTGAACCTGTGATCCTCCTATCTCAGCCTCCCAAAGACTGGGATTACAGGTGTGTGCCACTGCACCTGGCCTGGGGACCATATTTTTTTTTTTTTGGTGGTACCGGGGATTGAACCTGGGGTACATTCTACCTCCAGGCTACACCCCCAGCCCTATTTTCTATTCTTTATTTTATTTTTTATTTTTATTTATTTATTCATTTATTTTGCGGTACTGGGGATTGAACCCATGGGCATTCTACCTCCAGGCTACACCCCAGCCCTATTTTTTTATTCTGTATTTTGAAACAGGGTCTCACTAAGTTGCGGAGAGCCTCACTAAGTAGCTGGGGCTGGCCGCGAACCCAGATCCTCCTGTCTCAGCCTCCCAAGTACTGGGATTACAAGAGTGCGCCACCACACCCGGCTTCTATTCCTTACTTTGAAACAGGGTCTCACTAAGTTGTGGAGGGCCTCACTAAGTAGCTGAGGCTGGCTGCGAACCCGGATCCTCTGGTCTCAACCTCCCAAATACTAGGATTACAAGCGTGCGCCACCATGCCCGGCCTGGAGATCATTTTTCAAATGGGAAAACCGAGGCGAGAGAAATATATGCGCCACGGGAGGAAACTCGGGATGGGGATCTGAGGGGTCCACTTTGCAGATGGGGAAACTGAGGCCACCCTGGCTCACCCAGCTGGCCTGCGATGATCGGGGGCCGCACGACCAGACGCACGAGCTTGTCCAGCACGTGGTGGGAGAAGGCAACCAGGGGCTCCGGGCTGGCGAGCCGCAGCGCCCCGAGGCTGGCGCGGAGCTCCTGCTCCACAGTGCTCTCATTCAGCACGGCGTCCTTGAGCCGGAAGGGAAAGGCCCCCTCCTCCAGGACGTGCACCAGCGTGAAGAACTTGTCCAGGTGGGGGTCCTAGGGGGAAATGGGGAGCGAGCAGGGCTGCTGAGCCAGGAGGCCCCAGGGACCGAGGCCGCCTCTATCTGAGTCAGCAGCTTCCCAGTGAGTCCGGCCCCATTGACCAAAGTCACGTCCACGGCTCCAGGCCAGACCTCCCCTTGGCCAGTGCCAACGATTACCCAACCGCGGGGCCGGGGGAGGGGCGCGGGCAGGATCCCGGGGTTCCCGCCCCACAATGTACCTGGGGGTGCACCGAGGATGCGGCCGTCAGCTCCACACTGAACACGCCCTTGTGACCGTCCACCCAGCGCATGCCCGGCAGCGCCACCTGTGGGAGGGAGGGGGCGCCTGGTGGGCACTGGCTGACCCTCCCCCACGGATCAGGCCACCGGGCGGCCCCAGCCATTGCGACACTGTGGCTGGAGCGCGGCCTGTCTGGGAGAGCAGGCGGGCACCCTGCCCCCAGCCCGGTCCCAGAGGACCAAGGGGTCTACCGCGCAGGCGAGAGACACGGGTGAACAAGAATTAGAGACAGCAAGGAGTCCGGAATATGTGTGTGTGTGTGTGGGGGGGTACTGAACCAGGGGCATTCTACCTGAGCTACACTCCCAGCCCCATTTTATTCTTTATTTTGAAACAGGTTCTCACTAAGTTGCGGAGGGCTCACTAAGTAGCTGAGGCTGG
Source organism: Glis glis (assembly GCA_004027185.1). Classification (NCBI taxonomy): domain Eukaryota; kingdom Metazoa; phylum Chordata; class Mammalia; order Rodentia; family Gliridae; genus Glis; species Glis glis. The sequence continues at coordinate 15,289 of PVJS01029820.1, forward strand.
CTGCGAACTTGCGATCCTCCTATCTCAGCCTCCCAAGTACTGGGATTACAAGCGTGCGCCACCACACCCAGCAGAGTTGGGAATATTCTAACAGGGTGACTTGAGACCCCTGGGGCTTCCAGGAAAGGCTGGAGAAGAAGAGGGCATGGTGCACTATTGGGGGGCAATGGGGCAGGCAAAGGCCCTGGAAGTACTACTGGGGGGGCCAATAATCAGGGAGGGAGGGCTGTTCATGGGGAAAGGGAGCAGAAAGATGGGGGATCTTACAGGGGGGACAGTGAATGCAGAGGCAAGTTGGGGGACAGGAAGGGGCACGGAGGTATCGGTGGGGGTCAGGGGGCTCCGAGGGACACAGATGGAATTATGGGGAGCGCTCATGGGGGTCCCCAAGGGTTAGAACATTGGCAGCAAGCAGCTCCCCTTCAGTTGGAGCTGAGGGGATGGGGCGTCAGAGGCGGGTCGGGCACGCACGTCGGGGGTGAGCACGGAGTAGCTGGGCGGGGGCTGGTCCACGGACACGGGGAGGCAGAAGGGGCCGGTCCTCAGGCGGCCGTGCTGCAGCAGCGGGATCCACTGGGGAGAGACGGGGGTCAGGCCCGAGGCTCAGCACTGGGGACAGGCCCGGGCCAGGGCGGGCGACAAGGGGGGCTTGCTCACAGTAAAGCCCACAGGGGTCTCCAGGGCGGTGCCCGGCCGCGGCTGGCAGCTGACATGGTAGAAGGTGAACAGCAGGTGGTGGTTCTCGGTGACACAGGCCGGAAGTTGCAGCTTGAACTCCTCATAGAACTCGGGGGACCTGGAGGGACCGAACCAGGCATCCACTAGGGACTGGGATCCCCCTTGACTATCCCCAAAACTCGGACATTCTTTTGCCCCAGTGGTGCTGGTCCCCACTGTCCGTGGTCTCTGCCTCGACTTCCCCCCTTTTTTTTGTTTTTTGGGGGCACTGGGGATTGAACCCAGGGGCATTCTACCTCTGAGCTACATACACCCCCAGCCCTATTTTATTTTGTATTCATTTATAATTTTGGGAGCACTGGAGAATGAACCCAAAGGCATTTCACTTCTGAGTTACACCCCCAGCTCTATTTTTATTTTTATTTTTATTTATTTTTTATTTTTATATTTTGCGGTACCGGGGATTGAACCCAGGGGCATTCTACCTCCATGCTGTACCCCCGGCCCTATTTTTTTATACTTTATTTTGAAACCGGGTCTCACGAAGTTGCGGAGGACCTCACTAGGTAGAGAGAGAGAGAGAGAGAGAGACAGGGAGAGAGAGAGAGCAAGTAAGCGAGCTGAGGCTGGCCGCGAACCCGGATCCTCCGGTCTCCGCCTCCCAAAGTACTGGGATTACAAGCGTGCGCCACCACGCCCGGCCCTATTTTTTAGTTTTGAAACAGGGTCTCACTAAGTTGCTGAGGGCCTCGCTAAGTCGCCAGGGCTGACATCAAACTTGCGATCCATCTGTCTCAGCCTCCCAAGTACTGGGATTATAGATGGGCGCCACCTCCCTTCTTCCTGCCCCCTTGTATCTTTTTTTTTTTTTTTTTTTGGCAGTACTGAGGACTGAACCCAGGGGCATTCTACCTCCGAGCTACACCCCCAGCCCTGTTTTATTTTTTTATTTTGAAGCAGGGTCTTGCTAAATTGTCAAGGCTGGCCTCCAACCTGTAATCCTCCTGTCTCAGCCTCCCAAGCACCGGGATGAACAGGCGTGTGCCACCGCGCCTGGCTCCCCTTATATCCAAGGGGTACTACCCCAGGCATATGTATCTCCCTACACTCTGCCACCTTGACCCCCATTAGTGTCCCCAGGGTCCTTGCGTGTCCCCATGTCTACTGCCATTAGTTTCCTGGTCCTGTCCCCACGTACTTGTTATGGTAGACCACCGGCGTGAAGGCCTCGCGGGTGAATTCGCTGCAGCTGGACTTGCCAAAGATGACCTGGGGGAGAGGGGACGTGAGGGGCCCGCAGGGACGCCCCACGCTGCTCCCCCGGGACGCAGACTGACCGGCAGCGCCTGGCTGGGGTCCTCGCTCGTCATGTACTGGATCCGCACGGCGAGGTTGCGCACGGAGCCCTGGCGGCTGCTGAAGTTGAGGCTGTGCGGGTACACGTAGAGCAGGTTCCTGGGGACAGGGCACAGAGCGTCAGAGGGACAGGGATCCTGGGGGACAGAGGACAGGTCGGGCTGCTGGAACCAGCCAGGCCGAGGACACGGACGGTCACGGGGAAAATGGGTCACGAGGCTGGCACATTGAGGGCAGGGTGACAGGTGATCACAGGCCCCAGATGGGAGAGATGACCAGGGGACAGATGTGCACCCTCAGAGCACAGATGGGGGTTCAGGGAGTCAAGACAGGGGACAGACGAGCGCCCAGGGAGAGTCCCCGCAAGGTGGCCAGCGGCTTGGCTTGGCCGCTGCCTGCCCGGCTGACCTGGGCCCTGCTGCCCATCCCCCACGAGAGGCCACAGTCGTTACATGGTCTGTCTCACAGGTGGGGAAACTGAGGCCAGAGCCAGAATCTGGACCTGGGATCAGGGTTCTCCCTCCCACCCTCCCTGATGGTTAACTCTGTACAAGTCTCAACCTCCCACTGGTCCTCAGTTTCCCCTTCTGTACCACGGCGACGCCAGGCCCTCCAGCAGAACCTTTGCAACAATACCAACGATGACAAATAACTGCATCAACAAACACTGCAGCAAACACTTATGTAGTACAGTAGTTAACCTACTGTATGCTGGGCTCCATTCTAAGTGCTCAACACAAAATACGTTGTTTTTTTTTTTGGTATTGGGGATTGAACCCAGGAGCATTCTACCTCCAAGCTACACCCCCAGCCCTTTTCATTTATTTATTATTTATTGCTGAGCATGGTGGCGCACGCTTGTAATCCCAGTACTTGGGAGGCTGAGACAGGAGGATCACAAGTTCGTGACCAGCCTTAGCTACTTAATGAGGCCCTCTGCAACTTAGTGAGATCCTGTTTCAAAATAAAGAAGAAAATAGGGCTGGGGGTGTAGCTCAGAGGTAGAATTCCTCTAGGTTCAATCCCTAGCACCACAAAATAAAAAATAAAGTAGAACTGGGGGACAGGCATGGTGGTGCATGCCTGTAATTCCAGTACTTGGGAGGCTGAGACAGGAGGATTGCAGTTTTGAGAACAGCCGCAGCAACTTAGCGAGGTCCTCAGCAATTTAGTGAGACCCTGTTTCAAAATAAAAAATTAAACAGGGCTAGGGGTGTAACTCAGAGGTAAAATGCCCCTGGGCTTAATCACCAGTACCACACTAAAAATAAATAAATAAATAAATAAATAAACATGGCTGCTATAACAGCTCTAGGCAAATCATTGGGGCTCATAAAAACCTCACTATTAAGCCAGGCATGGTGGCACACACCTGCAATCCCAGTACTTGGGAGGCTGAGACAGGAGGATCGCAGGTTTGAGTCCAGCCTCAGCAACTTAGCGAGATCCTCAGCAACTCAGCAAGACCCTGTTTCAAACTAAAAAATAAAAAGGGGCTGAGAGTGTAGCTCAGAGGCAGAACTCCCTGGGTTCAACCCCCAGTACCAAAACACTCCCCAAGCTCACTATCATTACTGACATGTTATGCCAGGTCGTAGATGGTAAATCTGGGGCTCAGTCGGGGAACCTTGGGCTCCCTCGATGGAGGCCCGGGCCTGTCCTTGCCAGGTACTCCTGCCCACAGCTGGCCCCCAGCCCTAGCCGGCGTGATCCCAGCGTGGCCCGGCCGGACATTTGTCTGATGCAACTCTCCCGTCCCTCGCCAGCCCTTGTGCAACCCGGGAGCCCGGGGACTGGTTAACGATTGACGGGGCAGATGGCACCGTGGGGACATAAAAGGCCGCAGCAGCAGCGGGACATTGCAGCCACACCCCCAGACCTCAGCCATGCCCGCGCTCGCTCTGTGTGTCCTGTGGGCCCTGGCCGCGGCGGTCCAGCCTGCACCAGTGGCCCCCACGGGTGGCTCGGAGCCGGCGCAGTACGAGGACCTGACCCTGCTTTTCCACGGAGCCCTGCAGCTGGGCCAGGCCCTCAACGGCGTCTACAGGGCCACAGAGGCTCGGCTGACGGAGGCCGGCCGCAGCCTGGGCCTCTATAGCCGTGCGCTGGGACTGCTGGGCCAGGAAGTCAGCCAGGGCCGGGACGCGGCTCAGGAGCTCCGCGCCAGCTTGGTGGCAATGCAGGTGGGCACCGCTGCGGGGGTGAATGGCTGGGTGTCCAAATGCCCCGGATCGCCCAGAACGGAGGAGGTACCCAGGACGCAGGACTTGCAGGACTAAAACTGAGCAAGTCAGCCGGGCGTGGTGGCGCACGCTTGTCATCCCAGTACTTGGGAGACTGAGACAGGAGGATCGGGGATTCAAAGCCAGCCTCAGCAACTTAGCGAGACCCTCAGCAGTTTAGTGAGACCCTGTTTCAAAATAAAAAAATAATAGCTGGGCGTGGTGGCGCACACTTGTCATCCCAGTACTTGAGAGGCTGAGACCGGAGTATCTGGGTTCGTGGCCAGCCTCAGCTACTTAGTGAGGCCCTCCGCAACTTAGTGAGACCCTGTTTCCAAATAAAGAATAAAAAATAGGGCTGGGGGTGGAGCTCGGAGGTAGAATGCCCCTGGGCTTAATCCCTGGTACCGCAAAAAATTAAAAATAATAAATAAAACCAAGCAAGTCGTGGGCACACAGAGAGGAGACGGTCACCTTATTAACACCCTGCTGTCTGCTGAGCAGAAGGACGAAGAGGACCTGCAGCTGCGGGCGGAGGCCACAGCCCAGGCGCTAAGGGAGGTGGCCCAGGCACAGAAGAAGTTGGGGGACACCGTGCGGCGACTGGAAGTCCAGCTGAGGGGCGCCTGGCTGGGCAACTCCCACCAAGAATTTGAGGCCTTAAAGGTAAGGGGCTAGGACCCTGATTCCTGGCCAGAACCTGCTGCCGACCCCTGAGCCCTGCACCCTTCCAGCTCCATGTCCTCTGGTCTGTGTGACCCTGGGCAAAACCCATGTCCCTTTCCATGCCTCAGTTTCCCTACTTGCAAATGAGGGCAACAACTGATATTACAGAGCAAAGCTAGGGACTCCAAGCCGGGCGTGGTGGTGCACGATTGTCATCCCAGTACTCAGGAGGCTGAGACAGGAGGATCTCAGGTTCACAGCCAGCCTCAGCTATTTAGTGAGATTCTGTTTCAAAATAAAGAAATAAAATAAGGCTGGGGGCATAGCTCAGAGGTAGAATGCCCCTGGGTTCAATCCCCAGTACCACACACAGGCACACAAAAAGCTAGAGACTCCATGCAAGGGCAGGGCACAGCACAGGTGTTCATCAAATGCTCATTACTGAAGCATCTGGTACTGTGTCTTGAGCACCCAGTAAGTACCTAGCACTAGTCCATGCCCTCTAACAAGCCCGATGATGCTCACAGTCCCTCGAAGGGAGTCCTATATATATATATATTTTTTGCGGTACCAGGGATTGAACCCAGGGGCGTTCTACCTCCGAGCTACACCCCCAGCCCTATTTTTTATACTTTATTTTGAAACCGGGTCTCACGAAGTTGCAGAGGGCCTCACTTAGTAGCTGAGGCTGGCCGCGAACCCGGATCCTCCGGTCTCCGCCTCCCAAGTGCTGGGATTACAAGCGTGCGCCACCACGCCCGGCTCCTATCTTTTTTTAAATTATTGTTATTTTTTGTGGTATTAGGGATGGAACCTAGGGGTATTCTACCTCTAAGCTATACCCCAGGCCCTATTTTACTTTTTTAAAAATTTTTTTTCAGTGCTGGAGATTGAACCCAGGGGCATTCTACCTCCAAGCTACACTCCCAGCCCTATTTTTATTCTTTATTTTGAAACAGGGTCTCACTAAGTTGCAGAGGGCCTCACTAAGTAGCTGAGGCTGGCCTCGAACCTGCAATCCTCCTGTCTCAGCCTCCCAAGTACTGGGAGTACAAGCGTGCTCCACCATACCCAGCTAATTTTTTTTATTTTGAAATAGGATATCACTAAGTTGCTGAGATTGGCCTCCAACCTATGATCCTCGTGTCTCAGCCTCCCAAGTACTGGGATCACAGTCGTACACCACGGCCCCCAGCTGAGTCCTATCTTAAACCATTTTTCAGAGGGGGAAACTGAGGCCAGAGAGCATGGGGTCACATAGCTGTGACAGGAAGACCTGGGCAGGGGACGGGGTGGGGTGAGGAGGCCCGTCCCACTGAGCTTTCCATCCTAACCACACAGGCCCATGCGGACAAGCAGAGCCATTTCCTGTGGACCCTCACGGGTCACGTGCAGCGACAGAGGCAGGAGATGATCGCCCAGCAACACTGGCTGCGACAGATCCAGGAGAGGTGAGCCCGGCAGGGGTCTGGCACGCAGTGGGGTGCACGGAGGGGCCGGGAGGGGGGGCCCTGGCCTTTACTGAGCCCCGTCTCCCTCTGCAGACTGCACACGGCGGCGCTGCCGGCCTGAGCCTGCCTGGGCGACCTGAGGATCTGAGCACAGTCAGCAGCACCGCGCATTTCCAGGCTCCACGCGCCGCGCACGCGCACCCAGGAGCTGCGGGTGCGCGGGAATCGGCCCGGGCGTCCGGCTTGCAGCCCCGGAGCAGAGACGGAAGCAGGCGGGGGCGAAGGCAGAGGACCGGCCCCGTTGAGGGAGGGGTGGAGGAAGCACAGGTGCCCCTCTCCATGCCTACACACCCCGCAATAAAGCAGAGTGGGGCATGTCACCCCGGCTGTGTCTGTGTGTCTGCCAGCAGGATGCTGCCGCCCCCGAGGCTGTACCTGTAGCCGGTGTGCGGGGCATACACCTCGCGGGCAGGGAACTCCAGGATCTCCTTGGTCGGCCGGCCCCTGGGGTCTGGGTAGGGCTTGACGTGCAGCAGCTCCGGGGAGAGGCAGAAGTGGGGGTGCTCGGGAGCCGGGGAGATGTCGATCTTGAGCTGGGCTGGAGAGGAGGGAGCCGGTTTGAGCCTGGGGGGAGCCTTCTGGCCAGGGGTCCTCTCTGGGCTGCAGAGTCAGGACTGTCTCTCCCCTGATGCCTCTGGTGGCTCTGCCTGACAGCTACAAAACCCCTAAATTGCTGAGGCTGGCCTCCAATCTGTGATCCTCCCGTCTCAGCCTCCCAAGTCCTGGGATCACGGGCATGTGCCACCGTGCCTGGCTGTCAGAGCCCGAAGTCACCCTCAACTCCTGTGTCTCTCAACCCAACATCTGATCATCTCTGCCCTCTGGACCCGTGCTACCAACCTGACCCCGTGCTCCCAACCTGACCCGGTGCTCCCAGCCTGAGCCCTGTCTGTCTTATTCATCTGGCTTCTCGTTCATGGCCTCATTCACGGCCTCCACCAGAAGGTCCAGCCCCTGAGGTGGGGACCTGTCAATCATGGTCATGAGCCGGAAGCTCCAGCCCCTGAGGTGGGGACCTGTCAATCTTGGTCATGAGCCGGAAGGTCCAGCCCCTGAGGTGGGGACCTGTCAATCTTGGTCATGAGCCGGAAGGTCCAGCCCCTGAGGTGGGGACCTGTCAATCTTGGTCATGAGCTGGAAGGTCCAGCCCCTGAGGTGGGGACCTGTCAATCATGGTCATGAGCTAGTGTTGTATAATCCCAGTACTTGGGAGGCTGAGTCAGGAGGATCAGAGGTTCAAGGCTAGCCTCAGCAACTTAGTGAGGTCCTCAGCAACTTAGCAAGACCCTGTTTCAAAATTAAAAATAAAATGGAGCTGGGGATGTAGCTCAGAGGTAGAATGTCCCTGGGTTCCATCCCCAGCACCACACACACACAAAAAAACACCTCATGGTCATGGCTGGGTCCCCAGTGCCTGGCACAGTAGGTGCTTAGTGTGGTTTGTTGAGTGACTGTGTGAGAACAACACCTGGTCTACCAGGTACACCACGCACCGGTCACAGGCCGCAGGCGCCGGAGCAGGGACGAGGGACGCCGCATATCTGCCAGGAATTTAAAGAGGTCCTCGTCGCTCAGCCGTTCAGCCTCCTGTGGGGGACAGGTCCCGTGAGCCAGGGCTGAGGGGCTGAGGGCCCGATGGGGCCACGGGGTGGGGAGGGAACAGTCCCTGGACACCCCTCCTCTGTCCCCACCCTTGCAAAGTGTCACACCTGCTTAAAGAAGTTGGTGACAGTCAGCGTGGCCGGGCGGAAGCCGGAGAAGCTGCAGACATCGTCCCCACTGCTTGCTCGGTCCTGGGGCCCCCGACGGCGGCGGTCGGTCCAGGTGGGCCGGCGCTCTAGGGGAGACAGTGACAGTGCCAGGGGGCCGTGGCCGGGGAGGGGCCGTGGCCGGGGAGGGGCCGTGGCCGGGGAGGGGCCGTGGCCGGGGAGGGGCCGGGGGAGGCGCGGCCGCGGGTGCGGCGCCGCGCGTGGCCGGCAGGGGGCGCGCCGCCCGCTCTCACCGCCCTCGGAGTCCGAGTCGCGGTCCTGGCCCGCGCTGCTCACGATGTTGGCCAGGTGCACGGCGGTCCAGGCGAAGGGCATGCGGTACCGGCCCAGGCGGGCGCAGAACTGCTCGGCCGCCAGGCGCAGCTTCTCCAGCTTCTCTTTGTTCTGTGGGGAGACCCCCGCCCGCACCAGCTCAGGGGCCTGGCACCGCCCCGCCTGGCATCACTCCCACCTGCGGGCTCCCGCTCCTACCTTGGCCGCGTCCGCCTCCTTCATCACCATGTAGGGCTCGCAGCACTCGCCGATGTCCCCCTGCTGCAGGACCTTCTCCAGCTGCAGGGCAGGAGGACCCGGTGTAGGGACCCCTCACCCCGCTTGGGCCTCCTGGACCCCCAGACACTCCACCCCACTGCCCCGATCAACCCGGGGCCTCACACACGCCAGGCCCCATGCTGTGCCACCAACCCATGCTGAGACTCTCGCTCCAACACCATCCATGACTCCCACTGTCCTTGAGACCAAGTGCTTGCCAGCTAGCCCTTTGCCTGCTTCGCGGCTACCACCCCGCCCTTCAGACCTGCCTCAACTCCAGGCCCCAGGCCACCCTTAGCTACTGATACTGTCTTGACATAATTTTTTTCTTTCTTTGTGTGCGGTACTGGGGATTGAACCCAGGGACATTCTACCTCCGAGCTACACCCCCAGCCCTATTTTTTATTCTTTTTTTGCGGTACCAGGGATTGAACCCAGGGCCATTCTACCTCCAAGCTACACCCCCAGCCCTATTTTTTTATTCTTTTTTTTTTT
>PVJS01029821.1:0-24516 GCA_004027185.1 Glis glis
GCTTGGGTTCAATCCCCAGTAACACACACACACACACACACACACACACACACACACACACTCACAAAACAAAACCTGTATGCTGTGGAATTAGCATACCCATTTGCCAGATAAGGAAACCAGGAATTGAAATAGCAAACCCAAAGCACAGCTAAGCAGAGGAGGAGGGGGGATTGGAGGCTGTTCCACCTGACCACAGTGTCTGTCTCCCCCACAGCATCACACTGACCCCCGACACACACTCCCATCCTAGCCTGGGGCTATTTGGCCTGTGAGGACTAGACCTCAAGAGACACTGTCCCTTTGGGTGAGGGGTGAGGCTCATGAGCAGAAGTCTGACGGTGGGTGGATGGTGGCAGGCAGCCCTCTGTCCCCCCCCCCCCAGCCCCTTGCACGGCCACCTTAGGAAGTGCTCATGTTGGAAAGTTTTGCCCTATACTAGGAGTCTGAGGGGTCCTGTGGATGGAGGGCTGAGATCAAACAGGAGGAGAAGATGGAAGGAAGGCAGCTGGGCTTTTCTTCTCCTTTCTTAATCTGTATCGTTCACACACCATAGATTTCACCATTTTAAAGTGTCCAATTCGAGCTGGGCATGGTGGTACACACTTGTAACCCCAGTACTTGGGAGGGTGAGATAGGAGGATCACAGGTTCAAGGCCAGTCTCAGCAACATAGCAATACTCTCTAGTGAGACTCTGTTTTAAAATTAAAAAAAATAAAAATTTAAAGGGCTGGCTGAGGATATAGCTCAGAAGTAGAATGCCCCTGAGTTTGATCTCCAGTACCACAAAAATAAATAAAGTGTCCAATTTGGTGGAATCTGGTATATTCAAAGAGAAGTGCGACCCTCACCACTATCTAATGGCTAAACAATTTTCATCCCCAAAATATACTCTGTGTCCATCAGCGGTCCAGCTGCCACTTCCAAAGAAAAAGAAAAGGCAGCAGCAGGTGGGACATGTTCTAGATGAATTGTGAGCCCCACCTCAACCCTGCACCCCCTTTAGTTGTTTCCTTCTCCCCGCAACTCGTCTCAGAATGAGTCTCCCAGCTTTAGTCTATGACTTCATCCCACCCGTACTAAAACCCAAAGCAAGAAAAAAATCCCTCGCTAACCCTTAAATTAAAGGAAGTCAGCTTGTAAATTTAAAAAATCAAACAAACAAAAAACAACATTTAATCCAACTGCCCTGTACTAGACTCTGTGGGTGAGGAGGTTACAGGTACCATTCAGGAGGTCTTTGGCTGCCAGGAACAGCCTCAGATGGTCTAAACAACAAGGAAAATGTATTTCACATCGCAAGGAGTTCTAAGGCAGGACTCCTCTAAGAGCAGCTAATGTCTCTAGAGACCCAGTTTCTGTCCCCCTAGTTGCTCTGTCATCCTCTGCTTCGGTCTCAGGCAGCCTTCCTCACAGTCACAGAATAGCTGCTGCAGCTGCAGTCATCTCACCTAGATACAATAAGGTCCAAATGCAGGGGAAAGGGATACCTCTTAGTATGTATGTATGTATGTATGTATGTATGTATGTATGTATGTATTTACTGTGGTTCTGGGGATTAAACCCAGGGGCATTCTACCTGTAAGCTACACCCCCAGCCCTATTTCATTTTATTTTTATTTTTGACACACGCGAAGATGCGGAGGGCCTCGCTAAATTGCTGAGGCTGGCTGCAAATCTATGATCCTCCTTTCTGAGCCTCCCAAATACTGGGACTATAGGCATGTGCCACCTCGCCTGGCTCTTTTGTCTTATTTTAAAAGCCCAAAACCTTTTCCCAGAAATACTCTTGCATCCCCCAGCTGACCTCTCTTTTTGTCTCATGTGACCCGGGTTAAGCCAATCCCTGGCAAGGGGAATGGGTCCCCACGACTGGATTAGACTAGTCAGGATTTAATGGGGAGGAATGGATACCCAAACAAACTGGGAACCTCTGCCCATCCCAAGGAAGAGGCTACCACAATGCAGGCTACACTATAACCTAAGCCAAGCCTTTGGCCTCTTTTTTTTGGTGTGTGTGGTACTGGGGATGGAATCCAGGGGCCTTCTACCTCCAGGCTACACCCCCAGACCTATTTTGTTTTTTATTTGGAAACATGGTCTCACTAAGTTGCTGAGAGCCTCACTAAGTTGCTGAGGCTGACCTCAAACCTGCGATCCTTCTCTCTCAGCCTCCCAAGTACTGGGATTACAAGTGTGTACCACCATGCCCGGCTAGCCTTTCCCCTCTTGAGGTTCAAGGAAGAACAGCCAAAGGGAATGGAAGGGAAGCTTCAGTCACTCAGCTCACCCCAGGTGCCATTTCAGACACGCAGGCATCACTCCATCACTAAACAGGCAACAGCCTTTCGAGGCAGATGTCATTATACCCATTCCTCAGGAGAGGAAATGGGCTCAGAGAGCTTAGGTAATGTGCCCAGTGCCACACAGTAAGAGACAGAGCTGGAATTCATTGGAGTTGTGGCAGGAGAGCTGGGCTCTAAGGCAACCACTCAGAGAGAGTGTCTCCCCAGCCGGATACACAAAACCCCATTCTGGCATTACCTGAACCCCAAGGTGAAGGAACAGAGCAATGGACCCTGCAGGATGGGGGTGATACCAGGCAGGTGCCCCTGGTCTTCCCGAGGGCCCGCCCATACCTGTGCCAGCCACAGGTACCTGGGTCTCTGCTGAGTCAGCTCTGACCCCATTGCCACTGGCTCCCACCCATGTGTCCAGGCTCCCAAGACCAGGGCTGAGGGCTGGCCCGCCCATCACTGGCTGCCACTGGCCACACTGGTCCATGGGCAAGAAAATTAGCTAGCAGAGCTCTGGAGGCTGCAAAGTGGGGCACCTGTATCATCTCCTAAGATAATGTCAGGCTCTTCTACCCCTCTCCCTACTGTACCCCTACCAAGTCTTCCCCCAAGAAGACTCTTATGCTGGTTTTTAGAAACATTGATCCTCTATGGATGACTCCCTAGCAGAGATCCATGCAGGCCCAAACCTGGGCTCATTTTGCTCATGAGCACTCACCTGGCATGGGGCTGCCTGCGCACAGTCCCTAGATGCAGATGCATTGGAGGACTGAGCCATCCCCGCACTTGGAGAGCACCGACTGTGAGCACCAGCGTGGTGGTGGTGAAGGAGTAGTCAGGCCTTCCTCTCTGGAGCCCTGCCTGCAGCAGGCTTGCAATCAATGTTTGCAGGTGACAGTAAAAACAGAGACACTCTCCTGCCTCCAGGAGCCAAGTGAAGGGGCAGGGGACAGAAGAGACCCACGATGGCTCCTGGCCTCTCTTGGGTTGTCACTGGGAACCCCTCCTTTCCCGTCACCTGCTGATGTTCCTCACATATGGGAGTCCAAGGAACCCCAATGAGCACATGTCCTGGCCTAGTCTATACTTCCTTGGACAGACACGCCTTAGCCACCAACTGGCCTTGAGTTCAGGCTGGCTGGCCATATATGAAGTGGGATTCAGGACTCTGAAGCAAAGTCAGGAAAAGGGGAGAGAGGAAGGCTGAACAAGAGGACGGAGGGGCGACATAGCACCATCAGGGGGCAACCAAGCCCCAGATGCCTATGTGGCAGTGACTTCTCCACAGGCTGCCAGCCCTGATCTCATCCTAAGGGGAGCCAGCACACGCATCATGTGAGAGGAAAACAGGACCTAAAAACAGAGCTGAGGTGTGAGGTCTAGGGACCAAGATCTGCTGTACGGAACACAGGCATAAGTCTGCGGTCCCCCGCCTGAGGCCTCAGCCCTGCCTCCTGCCCAGGCCAGTCATCAGCGTGGCCACCCTGCTGTAGGTACAGGGGTTCTGCAGCCTCCTGGAGTTTAAATTACAGAGTAGAAAATGGGCAAGGTAGAACAGATAGATGTGCAATATCATGTCAGTGTTAAGGGCTATGCAGAAAAACAGCTGGGCAAGAGCGACAGAGCGGGGGAACGGGTAGTAACATGGGGGCTTCTCAAAGAGGAGATGGCCAGGCGTGGTGGTGCGCTCTTGTAATCCCAGTACTTGGGAGGCTGAGACTGGAGGATATGGGTTCGGGGCCAGCCTCAGCTACTTAGTGAGGCCCTCCGTAACTTAGTGAGACGCTGTTTCAAAATAAAGAATAAAAAATAGGGCTGGGGGTGTAGCTCGGAGGTAGAATGCCCCTGGGTTCAATCCCCAGTATCGCAAAAATAAGTAAGTAAATAAATTATAAAGAGGCGATGGCCAGGCTCAGGTGGGGATGTCGGGAGGTGTCAGGCTCCTGAGGAGGGTCCCTTGGCTGACACTGATTGGAGTGGAGGGAGAGACCTGAGAGAGAAGCTCCATCCTCAGCTGAGAGAAGGAAACTAGATATTCCTTATTCTCCATCTGTGGTGTGGCGCTCTGTCTGCAGGCTTCCCATTTAACGCTGATGACTCCCTGTGAGCTAGAAAGTCTCATCTCCACTTCCCAACCAGAGAGAGAGGCCCCCAGAGTCCCTCTGTTGCTCACTCCCTTCCTAAGGACTCTGACCTCAAAGTGCTTTCCTGTGTCCTCTGGGGACCTGGGCTGACAAGACAGGAGGACCTGCTGTGACAGGGAAAACCCCTTGTGGGCCCACAGGTGGCACCTACGATCTTGGGGCCAGGGGGGTGCCCAGGCCAGGAAAGACTGGTCACAATACCGCTCTCCTGTTTGCAGCCTCCCACATCTTGGTGGAAAGCTGAGGCAGTTAAGGCCCCTGAGAAGGCGTCCACAAGGTCCCTGCCTGGTGGTGACCGGGAATGCGAGCCTGGAACACACACACACATGCCCCTCGTCACCTTGGCTGAAGGCGTCCTGCCAGCGGGCAGTCCCAAAGGAACCAGCTGGGTCGGGAGGAGAAGGCAGCCCAAGCCACGCACACCTTATCCTCTGCTAAGCTCTTGGATTGCGGAGTAGATTAAGGGCATTTACTCAGGAGGATGCCTACTTACCCAGGATCCCCAAAGATCCGGGCTGCTCAGCACAAAAGGCGCCGGCCCCCCACTGACTGGAGCAGCAGGGTGGGGCCGCCTCCCTAGCCTACAGACTTCCCGCCTTACTATTAGCACCTATGCAGGGGGGCCCACCAGAGCCGCGCTGCTCTGAGCAGACACCAGCGCTCCCTTGTGTGTTCCCTTGACATCTGCAGCTCACCTGCTTGGTGCTGACCCAGTGCTTCCTGCATGTCCAGGACTCTGCCTTTTATGCCAGACAAGGGAGCGGAGCATAAGAGAAATCTTGTCCAATTAATTTCTGTGCTCACCACCCATGCTACAGCCCTCCTGCTTCCAGGCTGGCCCCTGTAGTGCAGCCTTCAGTGGCCTCCAGGGAGCTAGTTCGCTTAAAATCATTCTGGAAACCCGCTTGGTGGCGCACACCTGTAATCCCAGTACTTGGGAGGCTGAGGCAGGAGGATCGCAGGTTCTAGCCCAGTGAGTAATTGAGCCAGACTCTTTTTCAAGATATAAAGGGCTGAGCTGGGCATGGTGGTGCACACCTGCAATCCCAGTACTCAAAAGGCTGAGACAGGAGGATTGCAGGTTCAAAGCCAGCCTCAGCAACTCAAGGAGGCTGTCAGCAACTTAGTGAGACCCTGCTTCCAAATAAAAAAATAAAATAGGGCTGGGGGTGTAGCTCAGAGTTAGAATGCCCCTGGGTTCAATCCCCAGCACCATATATAAACACACACACCAAAAAAATTGGGGGCTCCTATAGCTCTTAGGAAAAGTTAAAAGCCCCTCTCCAGGTCACAGGCCTTTGAGCCCCCTAGGCGCCCCCTTCCTGCATTCCCGCGTGAGTCCCTGTTTTAGGCCTCTGGGCCTTGGCCCTTGCTGCCCCCCCCCCCGGCTGCCGCCCGCAGCGGCTTTCCCCGCTCCCTCCATCCTCCGCGGCTCGGGTTCGGCCCCCACCCCCATGCCCAAGCAGCCCCGCGGATGTTCCAAGCAAAAGTGAATCGCACAGTCAGCGCCCGGATCGGAGATTTCCTCTTCCCTCCCGGCGACAGACGGGTAACCCTGTGAGGGCGAGTGGGGCCTGGCCGCCCTATTCTTTGTCTACGAGGTGCCTCGGCAGGGGGGTCCGGTGCAGCGGCGCTGAATACACAGCGGCCGACTCCGCACCCCGGGAGAGCGCACATCAAAAGGAACCTCCCGGCGGCCACAGAGGCGGGGGCGGGAAGAGGGATGGCGTCCCCATCCTAGGTCTAAGGTCCCCGACATTCACACGTACAACATAAAGTGCTTCCCACGTGCCGCCTTTTTGCCCCCAGGTCCCTGGCCCTCGCTGCCTTCTCGGCCCCCATTCAAAAGACCACCCTCCCACTCAGGGCGGAGGCCTCCGGGTCCACCGCGCGACTCCTGCACCCCGCCCACCCTAGTTGGCTTGGGAGTGAATTTAACCCTTTCTACACCAAGTGCAACCTACTCCCAGGTTGGGGTGGCTATTAGGGAGAGGGTGTTTCCTTTTGTGACTCCGGACTCAGGGGGCGCAGCGGTGACCACATTTTCTCTGTCTGCGCTGTCAACACTGGGCTTGCAGGAGGAAGGAAATTAAGCTCGTGTTGAAGGAAGGACACCTGGCAAGGGAGAGGAAGGGGGTTCAGGAATCCCCTCCTCTGGGGAACTCTCAAGTGGGGGAAATCCCCACAGGCCTCCATTCTCTGGCCCCATGCACGGGCCTCTTTTACTTCCCTGGGCTTGTAGGGCCAGCAAGCTCCTGGATTCCACCCTCTCACCAATTTGTCTGCCTCCCACTGAATACCAGCTGGGTCCGCCCAGCATCCTTGGCTGCCTGGAAGAGGCACCTGGATGCAGGCACTCAGGGAATCACCAGTTTTGCCCACCAGCCAGGTCGGTGCACTAGGTGTATGGCAACCAACCCACTACCCACCCAAAGTCACTGGATCTCCTGCCCCCACCTCCTGGCACCTGTGGAATCTTGAGGCCCTAAATGATTCTGAGAGACCATGTATTCCAATCCCAGCCTCCCCAGTGTACCAAATCCACCGCAGTGTCTTGGCAGCCAGGGAAGGCAGCACTCCACCCAGCTATCTCAGAAAGACCCTTGTGGGGTGCTGGAACTCCCCAGGCTTTTGTGTAGGATCTGAGCTCCAGCAGGCAACTCTGCTCAGAAACCCACCCAGCAGCCCTGGATCCACAAGGGGTGGGGTGGGGCTCTCTATTCCTGCAGCCCTGGTCCTGGGGCTCTGTATTTCCCAACTGTGGCAAACCCACCAGCACCCTCTTTGCAGGAGAATCTGAAACGAGGACCCTCAGAATCAGCCCAGCCCTCAGGGGCCTCTCTGGGGATGCCCATCTCTGCAGCGCCACCAGGTCCCCTGCTCTTCAGCAGGTTCTGGACTTTTCTCTGCCTTGCTGCTCCTTGGTCTCTCTCCTTCCCCTTTCTTGTCCCCCCCACCGGTAGCTTAAGCTACATCCATCATCCCCCCCATCTCTGTTTCTGTCTCTCAGTGTCTCTCCACTCTGTCTCTCCCTTTTCTCTTCTTCCCTCCTCTCTTTCATCTCCCCTCCCCTCCAGTCAAGCACCGGGCTAGGAAGGCAGCCGAAGCTGTGACAAGCCCGGGCGGTTCTCCCGACCCTTTGTGCCCCTGGGGGCCAGTTTCTCTCTTTCTCTGCACAGGCAGCAGCCAGTAGTGGGAGATCGGACCCGCAGGGGCAGTGGGTTCGAGCTGTGGGCACAGGCAGCCCAGATCAAAGACCAGGAATGTCTGGCCCCCTGGCGTGAGACTTCCTCCAGCATCCCCCACACCCCTGCTCTCCACCCCCACCCCTAGAGAGCCCACCACTCCAGGCCTGGGCAGGATTCAGGTGGGCTCCTTCTCTGCCCCTTCTGCCGGAATTCCCCTGAACAGGTCCTTGCCACCCTCTCATCAGTCTTCCTTCCTTCACCCCAGGCCCCGGTGCCTCCAATGGCCCCTGGAACACACCTAGGTGACAGGGGTTGAGTCGCCAAAATCTAGCCAAAATCTCCCCACCACTTTGGGGCTGAGACCTAATTCCACTGGAATGAGAAGAGGAGAAAAAGAACCCCCCTGGAGAGCTGGGGTTTATTCCTTCCAGGGAGCTGGAACCCCCCCCCCCGGGAGGGATCGGGTATTTGGCTGAGTGTGGCGTCCACACGGGATGCGAGCTTCATCACCAAGCCCGGAGTTGCAGTTCTCCATCAGAAGAGCCCGGATCTGGGGGCAGGAGAGTTGGGCAGCGGAGGTGGGTCCTGGAGGCTCTCAGCTGCTCCAGGCCAGGGCTGCAGCGTTTCACTGACCCCAAATGGTACGACTCCCAAATCCAAAAGGGGCTTCGGGTCGTGCCTGGGAGGTCGGGCCTGAACGCCTCGAGGAGGAGAAAGTGACCCGACCCGACTCCCGGAGCAGGAAACGCAACTGGCCGCGGGTGTCGGTTGCAGGAAATGCAAAGGCAGCAGGAGGTCCCGATACCAATCTGATCGCTGACAAAAGACTCAAATGACACTCGGCTCGGTCCTCCGCCCCCCGCCCCCGCCCCCGCCCCCAGACCTTCGAGCCTCCGCGGACTCTTCCGCGTGCCTCCCGAACGCCCGGGAAGCGACCTTCCGCGGCTCGCGGGCTCGGGAGCTGCAGGCTAGGAGGGTGTGCATTTCCCAGCCCCTTGGACCCGACGGCCCAAGCGGGGTTTCTGGAAACATTCCTGTGCTTTCTATAATCGATCCCTCATGGGCCCGAGTCCCAAGGGATCGCGGACCCCCGACAGAAAAGGAGCCACCCATTAATGCCCATGCCAACCCCGTCCCCACGCGAATGCCGGGTCAGAGCCCCAGCTCCCTATCCCTGGCCGGCGGGGGCCCGGGCCGTCCCGAGCCAGCCGTGAGTCCGGCTGCAGGGTCCCCCCGAGGCCCCACCGCGTCCGGGGCGCCGGCTTTGCTCAAGTTTGCTGGGCGATGCCCTTTCCCGGAGCCCGAGTTGTGGGCCGGGCGGGAGGGGCGCGTGATTGACAGGCTGAACTACAGACTCATCTCTTACCTTAGGCCGCGGGCGCTGATTGGCTGCTCGCTGACATCCTCAAACCCGGCTGCTCCGCGCTGGGCTCGGGAGGGGGGCGGCTGCGGGTGGAGGTGCGCTTCTGACAAGCCCGAAAGTCATTTCCAACCTCAAGTGGACTTTGTTCCAACTATTGGGGGCGTCGCTCCCCCTCTTCATGGTCGCGGGCAAACTTCCTCCTCGGCGCCGCTTCTAATGGAGCCCCACCTGCTCGGGCTGCTCCTCGGCCTCCTGCTCGGTGGCACCAGGGTCCTCGCCGGCTACCCAATTTGGTGGTAAGACTCGTCTCTTGTCTGCCCGCGGCCCGATCTCCCCGCCGCGCCCGGGGGAGGTGGGGGGCGCTGGCCGGGGGGAGGGCGGCGGCAGGGCCGGGGTTCCTTTCTCCTTGCCTCCCTCCGGCCCCCCAACCGCCCAGCCCTCCTGGATTTTTCTACTGGTGTCGCCTTCAGAATCCAACTCCTGGCTTCTCTGATAATCACCATTTTCCCTGCTCCCCGCCTCCGAGGCCGAGGACTTTCCCGGTCTCCGAAGGTCTCTTATTTATGATCCTAAGCCTCCACGCATCCCAATCTGGGGGGTCGCTGAAGACCCTCCATTTGCTTGCAGTTGGGTTTCTGGGAATCCGGCGCTGTCCCTGGGTCCCAGCCACTCCTCTTCTCCATTTTGGGGTCTTCATGGGCAAAATCATCCTGTTCCTTCATTGCCACCCCACCTCCGCAGCGCCTCGGTCAAGAGATTTCCCCCACAATACCTCCGTTTGCCTTCATATTTCAGACCCCAAAAGCTTCCCAAAGGGATCCCCGGGGCAGGGGAGTGGGGGGATTTCGTCAGATTCTCCCCACTCTGCACTAGATTAATTTTGAGCCTCTGAAGTGAATATGGAATTTGCTGCTCTGAGATGCCATTGAATTCGGTTGTATTCATTCCTTGCTTGTCCATCCTAGCCAAAGGGGGGGCTCCCTGAACATGTAGTTGTTTGGGAGGGGTAGGCTTGTTGTTCTTTGACCAAAAACCCAATTCTCCATGTCACATTCGTTCCTTTTGGAGAACCGAGGACCGAGGAGGAAGGGAGAGGGAAAGGGGAATTCTGTCCCCGAGAAATGCGGATACAAAAGACATTTTAGTAAATAAGGCTTGGAAACCAGGCGCAGGGTTTGGGGGGCTGTGTGTGTGTGGAGGGACCGACTGGGGAATAAACAGCCCTTTGGGAGCCCCAGCTCTGGGGAGTCCCCTTGTTTTCCAAGCGGCCCCATCGCCGCTCCCCCACCCTCTGCAGGTCCCAGGGGCCAGCAGGGAAGACACACTGAAACCAGTTCTCTAAATTACACCCCGCCTCTCCCTAGTCTCCAGCCCCCTGCATTCCGGAAAACTTTAATTAAGAATCTTCCCCTCCTGGATGTAGGGGGTGGGAGGTGAGGAGGAGGAATTTGGGATCTGGGAGTAAGAAGGGGGTTGTGGCCCCTGGGGTGGAAGTCAGACAGAAGTGCCGCCAGGGTGCAGTGCTGCCCGCATGCCCCCACTCTCCCTGCCTGTCGCCCTGAGCCCGGAGCAGAGCCAGCAAGATTTGGGGGCCACACCCTGAATCTTCGTCCAGTTGTTTGGGGTAGCAGATTTCATGTCTGGGTGTTTGGGGTCCCTGGGAGAGAGGGAGCGGGCAGGAGCAGGGCATGACTATGGGTCTGTTAGGAGGGTCCCTGGAGTTGCTCCCAGGATGGACACCCAAAAGACGGTCTTTCTCCTGTCCAGCCCATCCTTCCCTCTGGCCTTGGGCTGGCCTGAGGCCTCCTGTACATAAAGAAGCCCATGGGGTGGTGGGGACAGACGGAGGTTCCAAGGCAGGGGTTCTGCCTGTCCCAAGGAAGGCTGTCTCGCTGACCATTCCTGACCTTCTTTCCATCCTGGGCCAAGACCATGTTGTTCTGGGCTTTCTCAGGGGACCTGATGGGGGGAGGGTAGGAAGACATGGAGCCCCAGAGGTGGCAGGGACCGAGGAAGAGAGAGTAGGCTCCCTGGCCTATGGCCTGGGGGAGGGCACGTTCTGGGGCAGTGCCAGTGGGTAGGTGGTGGTGGCGTGGCTGGTATCTGGGGAGCATCTGGATAGGGCCCACCCGATAGGAAAGGATGTTGGGGAAACCTGGGAGCTGAGGTATTGGCCTTAATTTAATGCTAGACACAGAGGGACAGGGATGTTGCTTTGTCTGAGCCGGGGGGGGGGGGGTGTGTGTTTGTGTGTGTGTGTGTGTGTGTGTGTGTTTGTGTGTGTTTGTGTGTGTGTGTGTGTGTGTGTGTGTGAAATATCGGTGGGCAGGTTCAAGTGTACCCATGTGCTTCAGTGCCTATGTGTGTGAGAGTGTGTTCTGTCTGTGGCCCTGAGAGGTGTGTCTGTACACTAGTGTGTGTCTCTCTCTAGGGGAGTATTCATGGACACCTGTGCGTGTGGAATCATGCGGGTGTGACTGGGGGATCTGCGGCCCGTGCCAGGGTGTGCTGGGCCTCTGCAGAAAGTGTCAGCCACTGGCTGATTCTGTGATGTGTGTGACACAGAAAGAGAAGTCTAGAAGTATCGTTGCCCATGTAAAGGTCAGTACCTGTTTCTGCTTGTGACACGGTGCATGACTAGAGTCGTGACCGGGCTTGTGTGATATTTGTGAGTGTGTGCGTGCACGCGCGCATGCCTTCACGACAGCGTGAGGGGAAAGCCCCGAGAATGCCTTTGTGTGTGATATCAGTGCCCGTGGCCATGACCTGATTGTGCTTGCAAGTATGAAACTGAGCCTAGTGTCCCCAACTCTTAAGGGCCGCGTCTAGGTCTGCGTGTGATTCTGTCCCCAAGTCCCAGTGACATGGCTAGGTTCAGGACCGCATGTCTGTGGACATGCTTGCGGGCATCTGACCTGTGGGTGTGAATGACACCTGAGCTGGCCTGCTTGGTGGGCATCTGTGGCCCAGGAGGGAAGGTCCAGCAGGAAGCAAAGGTCCCACGAGGTGGCTGCAGGGCACAGCTGACCCAGGACCCCCTGGGGGGAAGCGTTCTTCAGCACCAGCCTGTCCTGTCTGCTGGAGGACTGTGGTCACTGGCCCTAGTCTCTGCAGTGGAAGTCATTCTTCTTTGGTCTTGGAGCTGGGGTAGAGGGTGAGTCACCTTCTCAAGCTGGGACTGGACAGTGGATGGGCCTCAGATTCCGGATCCTGCTCTGCCCCCAGGCAGTGAGATTCCAGTCCATTGAGCCCACTGAGGCCTGCCCTCTTGGGCCCACCCAGCGCACACGTTCCCTGAGAGGGATTTATGGGGTAATCATTTAACTGGGATCTCTGTCCATGCCGCCCTCAAGGAAGGCACCTGTACTCAGGCCCCAGCCCTGCGAGAAGGTGGACCACAAGGGAGGGCTGCCAGGGCCTAGGACAGATGCTTCTGGAATGAACTGGGGGCCACCCAGCCAGGTAGTAACAGCAGCCCCCATTTCTAAAATTCTCCTTGTCAGTCCCAGAGAGCTCCCAGTGGAGAAATTTGCCTTTCTTCTCCTTCTTGGGGGAAAAGGAATCTACCTCACTAGGACCCAGCCCAACACTGCTGCGCTGCAGAGCAGACGCTCTGATGAAAGGGGCCAGGAATGGGGGGGCATCTTGGCAGCTCACCCAGGCACCCCGAGTACCACTGACACCCCTTCCCCCACCTGTTTCCCCACCTTGCACCCAGGAAGGACACCAGCAGGCTCTGCCCTGCAACCTGGTCAAGGACATAGACAGTGAGCTGAGAAATACATATCTGAGTTCTCCTTCCACTACCCCTGGGACACATATCCCCCCCATTCAAGCACTTGCCCTAAGCCCTGCCTCAGTTTCCCCATGTTTCAGATGTCCTGCTGCCTCCCCCACCCACTCCCACCCCCACCCGCCCCTCAGAGGCTTGTGAACATGTTCAGTCAAACCCCGTGGGGGTCAGTGGGCTGGGCCCAGGGAGGCACCTGGAGACTGCGGGGGAGGAAGGCCGCAGGCCAGGTGTTAACACTTGTAACAGGCAGGAATTACAGCTGGCTGGGGCTGGGGCTGGTGAGGAGCTGAGCTGGCTGGAGGCTGTTGATCCCACAGACAGACAGACAGACAGACAGATGGGCAGATACCAGATGGGATGGCCAAGCTTTAGCAGGGTGGTCTCCCTTCCAGGATAGCACCTGCCCTGGGGGGATGTGGCTCGGGAAATGAATGCAGGTCTCCGGGAAGTAGGTTCACTGCCCTCCTGCCCACCCCACCTCCATTGTGGCCGGGGCTCTGGGGTCCAAAGGGAGCAAATTAGTGGCTGATCTGTTGGTATTCTTCTGATGGGATCACATTTTGCTTTAAAAAAAAAAAAGAAAAGAAAAGAAGAAAACAGATCAGACATTATAATAATACCAGGAGCCATGTCCTTGGAAGAACCTGCTTTAATATAAGGGGTATGGCCGGAGGACAGGGGCAGCTGTCAGGGAAAGTTATCCCAGAATCTCATAGCATTTTATCAACAGCTGTGGGGGCCAAGGGGTGAGTGTCAGGTGGAGTCTGGTCCCCCAACTCTGAGCATCACCCCACCTCTACCCCAGAGATCCGAAGGGCCTCTGGTCTGGGATATCTGACCTGCAATTAATCCCGCCCATGGGAAGACCTCGTGGGGGAGGTCACGAGAGGCAGAAGCTGGACCTGAGCACCAGGTCCTTTGGCAGGTCCTTGCACAGCTGTCCTGATGGCAAACCCAGGCAGACCCTACCAGCACCCACACCTTCTGGCATCTGGGTGTGTGCTCAGTCACTGACAATGGTGGAGACACAGGGAGACAGAGGGGGCTCTGGGTGGAAATCCTCAAAGAATAGACTCATCCAAGCAAACATCTCCTACCCTCTCCCTACAGAGCTTAACACTAATAGGTATCTAATTGATATTCCTGGCGCTTGGCAGATGTAGAATCGAGAAGGTGACATGGACATGGGGCAGGGGGACGGAGCTACGATTCTGGGGTTCTCTCTGGACCTGGAAGAGGTCTCTCCTTGGTCTGGGTAGGACACAAGGATCCTGAAGACCAGGTAGGAAAGTGACTTTTCTCAGGGAGGATGCAGCTAGCAGACTCTTCCAGGGGGAGAGCCAAGAAAGGATGGTTTTTCTGGCCTGGGAATGTGGTGAGCCAGGAGTCCAGGGGGACATTTCCCCACCACCCCGATGGGGGGCACGTTCCTTCCAAAGCTGCCAAGGAGGGAAAGACATTCTCCACCCCTAATTGGGAAGAGAGGGAAGGTGTGCCTAATGCCCTGTTCAAAGGCCGAGGCCACCCTGATGTGACATCTACACATAGTGTCTATGTGCCAGAAATGGTTGGAACTGGATGTTGAGAGGCCTTTGTCAGAGCTTACCACCGCCTGGCTGTGTGACCTAGGACGAGTCTCTGTACTTCTCTGTACTTTAAATCCCTACCTCCCTCTGAGCCTCCTTTTCCTGACCATAAGGAAAGAGGAGTCCCTTTGGCCCCTCAGAGTCGCAGGGCTATTGTAGAGACTTGGCTCACCCCTGAGAAGCTTGGGCCTCCACGGCAGATGCTCAGAGCCTGCCTTTGTGCACCCCTTTATCTCTGCAGCCCCCTCTGAACTAAACCCCAAAGCTGGCTGCTTCACTGTGCCAAGTGAGCCTGCTTGTACTCCCAGTCCTCGCCCCAAACACACATAGCTCTGTAGTGGGGCTGTTCACGGTCACGTCTAACTTTGTCACATCCTACCTGGGTAACCTAGGGCAAAGTAACCTCAGGTTCCCCACCTGTAAAATGAGTGTAGTGATTGCCTCTACCTCACAGTATTGTCATAAAAATTAAATGAATGAATATGTGCAAAGTTCTTACCATGATGCTGGGCATACAGGAAATACTATAGACCTGTTAGCTCCTTTCACCCCCCTGTCCACAAACTATTGGCGAATATAAGTCCTGGATCCAGACTTCCCTCTTTCAGGGAGCCCGCCCAGATCGACCCCACCTGGCTGTTTTCTCCTTATCTTCAGAGCCAGCTTGCCCCATAATGCTTGGCACTGGTGACCACAAGCCTGTAGTTTTATTCTAAAGTTGAAGGAGCTAGGTCAAGCTAACTTAACCTCAGCCCTTGCCACCCCAGGAGGGGCAGGGCAGGGTAGAGAGGGTACTGGAGCCTCCCCCGGTCCTCCTCCCCACCCCAGAGACTGCCAGACTCTTGCAGCCACTGCCACTCCGGTGAGACCTAGAGCCCCCTTGGGCTGGGCCAGGAGGGCTGGGAGGCCAGCTCCTGGGGGAGTGGCACCCGGGCTGCCGGAGCAGCCGGAGCCCAAGTTGCTGCTGCAGGAGCTGAAGGATGATTCAGAAGGTGATTTATAGACGGAAGGCAGAAAGCTTGGCTCCTGGCAGAGGCCTGCTGCTTAATTACATTCTTTGGGGGGTGGAGGTATGCATGGGGCTGCAGCAGGGAGAGACTTCCACCTCCTCCCCGCCAGGCTTGGGTCCCAGTGCTGTCCCAGCTCCAAGCAGGGTCCCTCCTTCTCCTGCTGCCAGAGAGGGAATCCCCTGTTCTCAGTGAGAGGCTGGCGGCCAGAGCAGGGAGCAGCCCCTGGGATGGAGAAGGTGGGAGGAGGCAGGAGGCTCATCTGGACTCCAACTCCCCGGGGCGGTCCGCAGTGGAGCTGAGCTGGAGAGCAGGATGCTGGGAAGGATCGCTGGGTCTCCGCCCTGCTTCTGGGCAGGTGAACAGCTAACCCACCTGGGCAGAGGGTTTCTAGAAACTTCTGAGTGTGGCTTCGCTCCTCTCTCCTTTGGTGCTCGGTCCTACGCATGCTGCCCTTCCAGTGTGAGCCTTTTCTGTTGCTCAGATCTCAGTGGACTGAGGAGGCTGGACGTCAGAGGGTGAATCCCAAGTCTTCAGCATTAGGCAACTTCTTGTGTCTGAGCAGAATGGCCACCTCAGATCCCTGAGGGTTCTCCAAGCAGGCTCGGCCTCCTACTGGGAGGGGAGGAACTCTCCTGCCCCCATGTTAAACCACGATGGATAAAGCCAGACCACGGCTGCACTGTTGACCTGCAGGGCCCGCTCTGTGGAGTGACTCGCTGTGCTGACACGTGAATTTCCTCTAGCAACACTGACCAGGGTGGCCACACCCCATTCCGGGCTACCTGCACTGCACTTCGAAGCCCTGACGCTTCCCTGCTAGTTCCTGAGGCTGGAAAGGTGTGGGCGGCAGGGCTAGGGTTGCGAGGCCTGGCCTGTAGCATCAATTTATCTGCTTGCAGTTGGGTTAGTCCAGCGGGAGGAATTGGCAGGGGTCAGGATGGGGACACTAGACAGCTCTCTGGTTCCCCCTGAGGCAGGTCTTCTCAAAATGGCCTTATTATGTGTGTGTGGTGAATTCCAGAAATGTCAGGCACACCTATGCGTCTAGAGGAAGGATGGAGACCCTGAAATGTGCTTGGGGAATGAGAAGGGGCAGCCTGAGAAGTGGAGGTTTCCGGGCAGGGAGTCGGGAGACTCAAGACCCGGTTCTGCCATCGGTCAGGACGTGATGTTAGACAACCCCCAGCTGCCCTGGGCCTCAGTAAATAGGGTAGATGGACAAGCTGCTGGCCAAGAACTTTCACCTGGAAATAATCCCTTGGGCTGTGCTCTGTGGCCTAGCCACACAGACTCTCTGTGCCTGGTGGCGACGGGGTCACAGAGGCTGGTCTCACGGGGAGGGGTGGCATGGACCACTAAACTTTACGCTCAAACACTCGTGAGATGGTGGATTAGTCTGTAACCTCTCTGGGCCTCAGTTTTCTCTTCTGCACAATGAACTCAAGAACATACCCTCCTTGCCTGCAGGGCTCTTGAGAGCTTCCAGTGGAATAATCTTCATGAATGCACTTTGAGAGGGTCAGTTCTTTCCAGAGAAGTTAATGATCATTGCTACTCATAAAAAAAAAGGAAGAAGAGCCTGCCCCTGCCCAGAGAGGGTGCTAAGATGAGACCCAGCAGGACCCTTGGAGCCTCTGAGCTTGAGGAGTTGGTTTTTCCAGCCCAGGAGTAGAGAATGGGCAGAACAGAGTTCTCCGCTTTTCCCTGGAGAGGTCGGGAGGCTCAACGGGGAACGCCCAGGGGAGGGAGCAGAGGCCAAGAGGTCACGGGGCATGCCCCCTTTCCAGCTCAGGGCCTGGGGCTTGGCTGTCCTCCTGGCCTAAGGCAGAGTCCCCAGGCCTGACCCTGACTGAGCCAGTGGGATTTCCAACCAGGGACTGGTCAGGGGAGATGTGGGTGGAGGGGAGCAGGGGTGAGGGTGAAGGGGCCCTTCTGAGGCTGATCACCTGGATGAGGCCAGCAAACCCCGAGAGGGGCCCAGGCCCTTCCCCCAAGCTGGGCTAGAGAAGCTGGGAGAACTGAATGGGATCTGTGTGTTGGGGAAGGGGGCGGGAGCAGAGCAACAGGACCCAGTGCCCAGGGCTGACGGGAGGGTCTTTCTGTGAAACCTGCCCCTGGGCACAGAGTCTCACTTATCTGTCAGAGTCAGCTGGGCCAGCGAAGCAAACCAATCTCACAGGGCCTGTTAGGAATGCAAATAGGGGCTTGTGACGGTGCCAGTGAACAAGCATTTGACCTCCTGTCTGGCTCCTCATCACTAAGCTTCATAACACGAATTTCTAAGGGTGTCACTCCCCTGCTCTAAAACCTCCCATGGCTCCCCACTTCCTGCCTGGTACTGGGGCTCCCTATGCTTTGGCCTATACCTACCTATGCAGTTGTGCTTTCTATAACCTCTCTCCAGCCCTCCACCCGCACCCCAACATCCCACTTCAACTGGAGTACTGTGCTCATTGGGTGATCTTCCTTCACCTCCTCTCTCAGACTTAGAAAGACAGCGGTACTTGGTTCCCAGGTTGACCAGGAGTCAGTCTGCTCTGCTCAGCTCAGGCCCAGCTTGGCTCGGGTAGCTGATAGCCCTGAACTGTGGGGCCCCCTTAGGAGGGTCTCCCAAGGCAATAGGACCCTTGACCTGGGCAGGCAGCGATCCCAGAAGCTGAGATATCTCCATAGACTCAATCCCTGTGGGTTCTGTTTTCCAGCCCAGCTCCATCGCAGATGCCTTTTGTTTGTGAATGATTTCTTCCTCCATGTTTGCTGGGTCACGCTGAGTCTAGGTGTCCAAGCCTTAAGTGTTAAGATTCTGGTTGGCAGGACTTGTTTCTCCATCCTGGAATGGGTCAACATGTTTGTTGACCATGTACTATGTGCTGGTCTCTCTACAGACACCAAGATCTAGAACTTAATTCTCCCTATTTTACAGACAAGGAGTCATATCAGGCAGCTGGATATGGTGGAGGAAAGTCCTAAGTCCATGTCCTGTTGGGCCCAAAGGCTTTTTCCTTGCACCACCATTCAAAGGCTCAGAAATGAGCCGGGTGTGGTGGCGCATGCTTGTAATCCCAGTACTTGGGAGGCTGACACAGGAGGATCGCAGGTTCGTGGCCAGCCTCAGCAACTTGTGAGGCCCTCCGCAACTTAATGAGACCCTGTTTAAAAAATAAAGAATAAAATAGGGCTGGGGGTATAGCTTAGAAATAGAATGCCCCTGGGTTCTATCCCCAGTACTGCAACAACAACAAAAAAAGGCTCAGAAATGGACTTCGTATTTGGGGTCAGAATTTGCTTGTTTATATAGTACCTTGTTCCCCAAATGATGATTTTGAACCAGGATTATACTTGACCTTCAACTAGAGGGCTGCTACTTTGGATATGGATGCTTTTGGTGGGGGGTACTGGGGATTGAACCCAGGGACACTCCACTTTTTTTTTTTTTTTTTTTTTTGCGGTACCGGGGATTGAACGCAGGGGTGGTCTACCTCCGTGCTACGCCCCCGGCCCTATTTTTTATACTTTATTTTGAAACCGGGTCTCACGAAGTTGTGGAGGGCCTCACTAAGGGGAGAGAGAGAGAGAGAGAGAGCGAGAGAGCTGAGGCTGGCCACGAACCCGGATCCTCCGGTCTCCGCCTCCCAAAGTACTGGGATTACAAGCGTGCGCCACCACGCCCGGCTGACACTCCACTTTTGAGCTACATCCCCAGCCCCCTTTATTTTCCATTTTTTATTTTGAAACAAGGCCTCTCTAAGTTGCTGAGGGTCTTGCTAAGTTGCTGAGGCTATCCTTGAACCTGCGATCCTCCTATCTCAGTGTCCCAAGTACTGTAATTACAGGCGTGCGCCACTGCGCCAACTTCATCTTTACTTCTCCCTGAGGAACTAGCCTGCTTTCTCCTTTCTGATGAAAGGTGCCTCCTCATAGGTCCTGGCTGTTAGGAAAGCCACAGCCAAACCTGAAGCTCGATCCTCGTACCTGGATGCACCTTGACTTGGTAGATCTGCCTCCTTCACCTGATCCTGCCTTTCTGTTTTCATGTTGCTATTTAATCCAATGTGTTTTGTATTATAAGCTCCTTGAAGGCAGACACCGAGCCTTGTACACTGTTGGATTCTCTGTGCCTGGCCTACACATAGTGGGCACTCAATAAATATTTGTTGTCTTTGGAATGAATGTTTGCTGCCAGCTCTGTCAAATCCTTTCTGGAAAGAGGCAAGCTTGACACAGGTAAATTTGTTTTTGTGTGTGTGTGTATGGTACTGGGGATTGAACCCAGTGGCATTATACCTCCGAGCTACACCCCCACCCCTATTTTTTATTCTTTATTTGGAAACAGGGTCTCATTAAGTTGCAGAGGGCCTCACTAAATAGCTGAGGCTGGCCGCAAACCTAGATCCTCTGGTCTCAGCCTCCCAAGTACTGGGATTACAAGCATGTGCCACCACGCCCTGCTTGACACAGGTGAATTTAAAAACAAAATAGAAGCCTGGCGTGGTGGCGCACGCCTGTAATCCCAGTACTTGGGAGGCTGAGACAGGAGGATCGCAGGTTCGAAGTCGGCCTCAGCCCTTCGCAACTTAGTAAGACCCTGTTTCAAAATAAAGAATAAAAAATAAGGCTGGGGGTGTAGCTCGGAGGTAGAATGACCCTGGATTCAATCCTCAGTACCCCAAACATAAATAAATAAATAAAAACATAATAGAAGCTGAGTGTGGTGGTGCATGCCTGTAATCCCAGTACTGGAGGCTGAGACAGGAGGATTACAGGTTCAAGGCCAGCCTCAACAACTTAGACAGACTCTGTTTCAAAAAAAATACAATAAGGCTGGGGCTGTAGGTGTAGCTCAGAGGTAGAATGACCCTGGGTTCAATTCCCAGTACAAAATAAAAAAGAAAGAATAATAAATTTTGCTCTATCGGGGAATTGGCCCTGACCAGACAGTTTGGGGTCAGGAACATTCTGGTCAGTTTCTTTAACATCAGTTTTCCCCAAGTTTACAAAAACCTGGTCGGGAGAGTCACCATCTTTTCTTTCCTCCATGATCTGCTTCATTCTAAACCTGAAGTTGACACCTATCCTTCCTCCTGGGAATCGCTCTTGTTACTGGCCAATGACTCTGTCTTCCCTTCCCCTGGCTCCCGCCACATCTGGTCCCTCCCACCTTCCCTTGCCTTGGAAGCTGTTGGTGTCCTTGCTGCCATTCTGTAGGTGACCTGGGAGCGTCCAGGTAGCCTTCGCCCTCTTTCCAGCTGGGCTGCTCTGGCTCGCAGCGGCCATGAGAAGCGCTGTCCTGCAAGGCTGGGGTGGGAGTGGGGAGCAGAGGGAGCCAAGCCCAAGAGTACTAGACAGCACAAGGGCCAGCAGGAGCACTGGCTGCCCCGGAGGTGCCTCCCCACCTGTCGTCATCAAGGAGGAGCAGAGGAGAGCAGCCAGCCAGGGGCCCCAAGCGCCTTACCTCCTCTGCGTCTCTGCGTCTGCTCCTGGGCAGCACCCTGGAGACCACCCCGCTGAGCCCCTTGACTTCAGCAAAGAGAACATCTAACCCCAGACTGGGTAGTCCTCCATCTTAACTGAAATTTCTGTAAGAAGAAAGATTCTGGAGACCTACAAGGATGGAATCCATGACCTTGGCACTGTCCTTAAAGCTAAGGCGACCCCATGAAATCAATAACTTTTCACCTTGCAGTAATGGAGATTGAACCCAGGGCCTCACACATGCTGGGCAAACACTCTACCACTGAGCTACACCCAAGCCATGTTTTTTTTTTTTTTTTTTTTTTTACTATGTATTGAACCCAGGGCCGTTCCATCTCTGAGCTATTACCCCAGCCTTTTTATTTTATTTTGAAATAGGGTCTCACTAAGTTACCGCATGCTGGCCTCAAATCTGTGACCCTCCTGTCTCAGCCTCCCAAGTACTGGGATTACCAGTGTGTGCTACCATGCCCAACTCTGGTTTTTAAATTTTTTATTGAGCCAGGTGTGGTGGCACACGCTTGTAATCCCAGTACTTGGGAGGCTGAGACCGGAGGATCTGGGTTCGCGGCCAGCCTCAGCTACTTAGTGAGGTCCTCTGCAACTTAGTGAGACCCTGTTTCAAAATAAAGAATAAAAAATAGGGCTGAGGGTATAGCTCGGAGGTAGAATGCCCCTGGGTTCAATCCCCAGTACCGCTATAAATAAATAAATAAATAAATTTTTTATTGAAGTATAGTATACATATAGGGAACTACACAACTCATAACAGGTCAATATGTTATATTCTGTATATACTATATAGAATGTATTATACTTAAGTTTGTTAACCTGACAAGAAATTTTTAAATCTTGGGCTCTTGGTGAGTGAGCATCATTTAGCAGTTCTATCCTCGGCCCTGTTCATATTCTGGCCAGGCCTGGGCACTGGGATGGGAGAGCTGGTTCAGCCAGCTCTGCCTTGCACAGAACCTGGAGGAGGCTTGGTCCATCGGCGGGTGAGCATAGTCTTCCATCCCTACCTTAGCAAGCCAACCTCCTTGTCCGTCAGCAATGCTGCCGGTGCCCTCTCAGCTTGTGGTCACCCTTACTTTTAGGTCCCCTTTTGTTAAACTTGGATCTTGTAAGCCGGGCATGGTGGTGCATGCCTGCAATCCCAGTACTTGGGAGGCTGAGACAGGAGGATTGTGGGTTCAAGGCCAATCTCAGCTATTTAGTGAGGCTCTCAACAACTTAGTGAGACCTTGTTTCAAAATAAATAGTAAAAGGGCTGGAGGTATACTTTGGAGGTAGAATGCCCCTGGGTTCAATCCCCAGTACACACACAAAAAAAGGTCAACTTGGATCTTTTCTCACCCACTCTCAGCCTCAAAAGACCTTTCCTCCTGTTTGGTCCGTGTTGTTGTTTGTAGATGGCCTCATCATAAGGGCATTAGGATTGCAGGTGTGATCCTGGTTTTTCTGTTCCTCAGGCTGGGGACCCTGCACCCTCTCGCCCTGCCTGACTCCCCGCCCTGTGCTCGCCCTGCAGCCTGCTTCCACTCACGCTGGTAATAGCACAGGCTCCGGGGACAGCAGCCTCCGGCTCTGCCTCTGTCTTTACAGCTGAGTGGCCTTAGCCTCTCTGAGCCTCAGTTGTTCTCTCTGCAAATTGGGGCTCGTGAGGGCTAGTGTGAGGATTAAAGGACACAGCGCATATGAGACAGACAGGGTCTGGCGTCCACACAGTGAGTAATCCATCCATTAGCCATCGTTAAGGTCCCTGTATCATTTGCCTCTTTATCTTGCTACATCACATCTCCACGCCTTCGCTCATGCCCCGCCTTCCCCTGGAAAGGCTCTGTGGACTCCCATTGATTCTTGGAAGCACAGTTAGCCGCCATTTCCTTGCCGCCGCCTTACCTGAGCCCCTCCCGGAAGTCTCTGCTTCATTGACTGGACTCAGCCACCTGCGGGCAGGACAAGGTGTCAGTCACCCCTTATACACCCTACCCAGCAGAGCACAGGCACATGGTGGGTGCTCCAGGCCAGGTCCTGGGGTGAAAGGACACTGCTGAAGGCTGCTTGCTGGGCAGAGGCTCAGTCTTCATGCCCTGGCTGAGTTCCCATCGCCTCCTCCCCAGGAAGAGCGACTGGCACCTGCCACATTTCCTCTTGTTTTCCTAGCTATCTCCTGATGGGCATCTTTCTTGTCTTCCCAATGAGCGGGTCAGTTCCGGAGGGCAGGGACTCTGCTCGGTGTCTCCATCTCCATGGTGAGCCTCACGCATCACCCGGAATGTCGCGGGAGCCGGCGCATCCTGCCCCTCGCGGGCCCATGAATCAGGCTCCTGCCCAGGACACTGGTGCGGGCTCAGCCAGCTCTGCTCGCTGGGGCAGCCTCACTCCTTGGTCTCCCAGTGGGTTCCCAGCCCGTGTTCTGGGACGCACCGTGGCCTCCAGAGAGAGGGGAGGCTGGGGCCCCAACAGCTGTGGTACAAATCTCAGATGTGCCATGTAGTAGCTCTGGAACTTGGGTGGTTACTTAAAAATACCTGAGTTGCCATTTCTTCCTCTGTAAAATGGGGGTGAAAATGGCAAACTCAAGGCAATTGTGAGGGTCAAGTGAAATAATACACTGGGCCGGAGTGGAAGGTGAAGAGTCAAGGACGAGCTGAAGGTCATTGCATGCGGTGTAGCAGGGCCGCGCAGGTACTGTAAGCCCGGCCAGGCTTCTCCACAGCAGGAAGATCTGAATCCCCTCCAAACAGAAAGGCCCTGCTCAGGGAAAGTCAGACACTTTCTGTTGGTTTGTCCCAATAATTAACCTATCTGAAGACAGCGATGAGGCAGGAGTTTATGACTCAGTGGGCGCTGGCCTGACCTGGGTCCTGGTATCCTGTTCAGCCCAAACACTCGCCAACGCCTCTGGTCCTTGGGAAGCGAAGGGTAAATCCGATGTGGTGGCTTCAGGGATTTTTACTGGGGTTCCAAGGACTGGTCTGTGCAGGTTTAATACGGCTCTAGTTAACGGCTGAGACACTGGCCATCTCAGCCCTGCTAAGTACAGTGAGTAAGACTGGCAGGGTTCCGGGAGGCCTGGGTCACTGTGCCCGTCATCCTGCAGGTGAGAGGGGCCTGCGACTCACAGGGCGGAATGGTCCGGGGAAGGAGGGGCGGCGTGCTGGCGGTGTGGCTGACGTGCTAGTACCAGCTGCTCTCCTGCAAACCGATTCAAACTATTTTTATTATATAATACTTGACACACACAAGAGAGTAAACACACCATATATAGGATGTAATAACAAGATGAAACCTGGACCTCCCCACATCCCGAAGAACCAGAACACCTGCCTCTATCCACGGGCTCCTCCCCATCCCGCCCCCAGCTCCCTCCAGATGTGACCACATCCTGAATTTTACACATTTACACATCTACTCCATTTTACTTTACTTACTTAGGTACTTGTTTATTTATTGTGCAGTACTGGGGATTGAACCCAGAGGTATTCTACCTCCAAGCTACACCTCCAGCCTGACTTTTTATTTCTTATTTGAAAACAGGATCTCACTAGGTTGGTGAGAACCTCACTAAGTTGCCGAGGCTGGCTTTGAACCTGGTATCCTCCTGTCTCAGCCTCCCAAGTACTGGGATTACAAGCGTGTGCCACCACGTCCGGCTA